>NIVC01002419.1:43717-91239 GCA_002269645.1 Macrostomum lignano
ACACTAGGACAATAAGACACATAGACAGACACACACTAGGACAATAAGACACATAGACAGACACACTAGGACAATAAGACACATAGACAGACACACACTAGGACAATAAGACACATAGACAGACACACACTAGGACAATAAGACACATAGACAGACACACACTAGGACAATAAGACACAGACAGACACACACTAGGACAATAAGACACATAGACAGACACACACTAGGACAATGAGACACATAGACAGACGCACACTAGGACAATAAGACACATAGACAGACACACACTAGGACAATAAGACACATAGACAGACACACACTAGGACAATAAGACACATAGACAGACACACACTAGGACAATAAGACACATAGACAGACACACACTAGGACAATGAGACACATAGACAGACACACACTAGGACAATAAGACACATAGACAGACACACACTAGGACAATAAGACACATAGACAGACACACACTAGGACAATAAGACACATAGACAGACGCACACTAGGACAATAAGACACATAGACAGACGCACACTAGGACAATAAGACACATAGACAGACACACACTAGGACAATAAGACACATAGACAGACACACACTAGGACAATAAGACACATAGACAGACACACACTAGGACAATAAGACACATAGACAGACACACACTAGGACAATAAGACACATAGACAGACACACACTAGGACAATAAGACACAGACAGACACACACTAGGACAATAAGACACATAGAAAGACACACACTAGGACAATGAGACACATAGACAGACACACACTAGGACAATAAGACACATAGACAGACACACACTAGGACAATAAGACACATAGACAGACACATACTAGGACAATAAGACACAGACGCAAAGCTGGCAGGGAAAGTCCAACAGCCCAATCAAACTCGAACCGCGCCGCAGACCGCAGCGAGACCGCCGCTCTCCTGCTGGAACACAACTGCGACGCGTTTGTCCAGGACAAAACCGGCCAGATTGCTTTCGTGCCGCTGATCAAGAAGATGCCGCCCCTGGTAAGAGACGAGGCTTCAAATTTTAATTCTTAGAATGTCTCAACTCGATGTGAACAAGTTCGCTTAGACCTACCGCGCCCTCAACCTTCAATCGCAATGCAAGGCCGAAACCGCTCTGGCGCAGTTGAACAAAACCTATCGCATCGAGCGCAAGCAGAAGCTGGACCTGTTCAGACTCGACCCCAGGCAGGTGGAGTCCACCGGGGCTGACGAAGGTGTCGACACCAAAGGAAAGCAGGAGGTTGTGCGGGTCGCCTACCACTCTGCTGTGAGTGAATCTATAAGCTGCGAAAGAACACGCTTAATACACTACTGTTTCGGTAGAGTAGAAAGTATCGGATTTCAATTGGGGTTTTTTAAAATACATTTTTGCGACTTTTTCATCAGAGGCACGAGGGCGCGTGCATCCTGGCGCACTTTAAGCGACATTGTCACACAACCGGCGAGAGGCATTGCTGCCCATTCCGCCGACTCCCCTGAGCAGGCACACAAGCGCGCAGGCACACACACAGGAGTGTACAGCGGCCCTAACTTTATTTATCGTTAGGCATGTACACTTCACTGTGCCTTGGGGGGTTGGCTCTCAAGGCCGTTAATTGCACGAGCAGAGCCAACAATATCAATAGAGCTATAAGAAAGGCAGGACATATCAAAAGATGAACACTGGGTCATCCTATCTCCGAGAAACCTCCTACTTCTGTAATGTATTTTTTTCGGTAAAACCTTTTAAAATTTTCCAAGAAAATTCCGTTTTCGTCCGTCTACTTGAGCAGGATGTTGCATGAAAATTTATTACTAGAAAACTGACTTCTTGAACAATCTGTATGCAACTTGAGCTGCATACTGAACCAGCATTGAACCCAACCAATCAACCCATTGCAGAGCCATTGTGTGGTAAACTTAAAGACACATTTCAATTTTTCCTCTTAAGTGTACTTTAATTTGAAATTGAATTTTATATTGTTTCTCTGGCTTGGAAAGACCTGAATAATGGAAGCAGGAAATACACAAATTTTTTTTTCACTTTCAGTTAAAAGCCATCATAGAGACAAACAACTATCAAATGATTGACTCCACAGTGATCAGTGCCATGCTTGGGGTGCAGTGGACGCAGTTCGGAAGGTCTGAGGCTGCTTGCAAGCCGTTAATACAAAAATGGTTGAATCATAAAATCTAACAAAATCTCTTAATCTTGGAAAATGGTTTTCACATTTGCTTTGTAATCATGATAGACATTTCTTATATTTTTGCTTGAACGAATGCATAAGCCTTAACGCTATTGGTTTCCGTTTGCAAATATCGATGCGTTCGTTTTGTTTGTAACAGTTTTTGCAAACAATTTAACTTGTTTTTTAACCTGTTTAACACGCTACCACTGCTTTGCTAATGCTTTCATTGGTTTTTAGACGGATGGCCCACAACCCAGTACCCAGTCCTTGAAGCGGATGGCCCAACCCAGTTACATGTATACACAGTCCTTGAGTTTGGTGGCCCAACCCAGTACACAGACCTTACAACCAGTACACAGCTTGAAGCGGGTGGCCCAACCCAGTACACAGACCTTGAAGCGGGTGGCCCAACCCAGTACACAGACCTTGAAGCGGGTGGCCCAACCCAGTACACAGACCTTGAGACGAATGGCCCAACCCAATACGCAGTGTCTTGCCACCGTATGCGTGGCTTCGACTGTGCTTGACTGATAAACTTTTCAAATCTGAAATCATATTAAAAAAATACAATTCTTACCTTTAGAATCCGAGCCATTGGCCAGATTATTCTCCAACTGATCAACATCATACTCTGGACCATATTCGCCGTGGACAAAGAGTGGACTCAGCGGCATGAATACGACTTTCCTCGGGAAGGATATCGAGTGGCCGTCCTGGTGTGTCATGCAGTTTAAACCTTTGATTGTTAATAAATTCCTCATTAAATTCTATTACTTTGACATCTTTCCAGATTGGAGCCATTGGAATTACGGCCTATCTGATCATCGAAGAGATCATGGAAATCGTTCGGTCTCGTCGGCGCCACGAGGTGATTCATTCAAGCCTTATATAGGAATACTTTATGAAGTGAGGTGGCTGTCTGCTGGGAGTGAGGTGGCTGCCTGCTGGGAGTGAGGTGGCTGACTGCGGCTGCCTGCTGGAGTGAGGTGGCTGCCTGCTGGGAGTGAGGTGGCTGCCTGTTGGGAGTGAGGTGGCTGCCTGTTGGGAGTGAGGTGGCTGCCTGCTGGGAGTGAGGTGGCTGCCTGCTGGGAGTGAGGTGGCTGCCTGCTGGGAGTGAGGTGGCTGCCTGCTGGGAGTGAGGTGGCTGCCTGCTAGGAGTGTAGTGCTTGCTACCGTGTCACGCACTTTCAGGCCTGGAAAACGTGGAAATTGAAGCTGATCGAAGAGGATTTGGAGTTGGTTCATCCGAGCCACGATGACGAGAGCAAATACCTGCGCAAAGAGGTTGAGGAAATCAAGAAGTCGCAGATTTCCTACTTTGACGATTGGTGGAACTACCTGGACTGGGCCTGCTACATCATCCTGCTGGCCTCGCTGATCTCGCACTTCGCTGAAGTTGGCTGGCCAGGCGGCGAAGGGAATCTCGTGTTGGCCCGCTGGCACGTCCGGATCATGGCGCTCAACATTGTTGTACTGTGGATCCGGCTGCTGAAGTACGTGAAACCGTTCGAGTTTTTCGGCCCGTTTATTGTGATGCTGGGCATGATTCTGGGCGATTTGGCCAAGTTTTTCCTGCTCTACCTTGAGTTCTTCATTCCGTTCAGTGAGTGAATTCTCAGTTTTTGATCATTTGCTTTCGCGGAGAGTTCGTGCTTTCTTAAATATGAGATATCAGTGGCGCTCGTCCGTGTAAATTTACCGAAGTGGGAGTTTCTGTATGCTTGAAGAATGAATGAATGAAGTGGCGGCGTAGCCTAGTGGTTCGACCGTTATGGGCGTCAGACTCACGACTTGAAGGTCGGGGGTTCGATTCCCGATCCCGCTGGAACAATTTGTGCCCTTGAGCAATGTACTTAACTCTGCATTGCTTCAGTTCACCCAGCTGTAAAACAAGGACCACTGAAGTCAATTCTTCTTCTTCTTAAGTAGTCCTTGCTGTTAATGGGTGCCAGCATTAGCTGGGGTAATTGAGAGGGTGTGCAGCGACCCCCAGTCCTTGGACTGAACAATAGCTGCGGCTGAGCTGTCGGTTGCATACTGTATCTGGCCCAATTGGAGCATAAGAATGAATGAGGGTTTGCCTGGGCTGTGATTCGTGCAATGAGATCATGTAGTCCTGCAGTCCGATGTCCTTTCAGAACTTTAAAAGATGTTTAACAGTGTTCTTTATAGAGTGATTGCTGTTGACTAACAGACCAACTCGAATAACTCGCCCCTGCAGCCTGCATATTCTGGACCATACTTGGCGGTGATAAGAACCTCCGAGAGGCAGACATTTTGACATCCAAGACGCTGAAAAACTACAGCATGCACAATTTCACCCGGGTCACCGTGGAGAACATGGAAACATTCTACAGCACCGCGTTCTCGATGTTCCGCCTGACTCTCGTTGATGAATATCAATACGACGTGAGCATTATATATATACTAGTGGGGTTTTAGCCTAGTGGTCTGACTCACAACTTCAGATTGAGCAAGGACATTTAACTCTGCATTGCTTCAATTCACCAAGCTGTAAAATTGGTGCCAGCATTAGCTGGGGTAATTGAGGCTGTGTGTGGCGACCCCCAGTCCTTGGACTGAGCAGCCTTCAGATGCGCCGGGCAATAGCTGCGGCTGAGCTGTCGGATGCACAACCAACTACTCATTAGGGAAGGTGTAATCAATTAGTATTATTTTAGGAGAGCAAATCACTCACGTTCCTGCCTGCTGCTCTGAGTCAATGAGGGGGCCTGTCTCTTTCGAGAGACTGAGAAAGATATGAGTCTCTGGAACGGATATTATGCAAATTCCCATAGATTAAAACACGATCAATCCGGGAGAAAGGGAGGCTTAGTGAGGTTCTAAACGCAAACCAATCATCTATTACAGTATTCAACCTCAGCAGATTAAATCTATGAAACAATAAATCTTGCAGCAAATGGCGGACATCGACCCGATCACGTCTCAAATCATACTCAATGAGGGGGCCTGTCTCTTTCGAGAGACTGAGAAAGATATGAGTCTCTGGAACGGATATTATGCAAATTCCCATAGATTAAAACACGATCAATCCGGGAGAAAGGGAGGCTTAGTGAGGTTCTAAACGCAAACCAATCATCTATTACAGTATTCAACCTCAGCGGATTAAATCTATGAAACAATAAATCTTGCAGCAAATGGCGGACATCGACCCGATCACGTCTCAAATCATACTCGGCTGCTGGTTCGCCATCTCGGCCATTCTGTTTCTCAACCTGTTCATTGCTCAATTGTCGGAGACGTTCAAGTCGTAAGTTGACATTTTCAAATATATGTACTATCATCACACTGACTTCTGATTTCACTTATCTTCGGCCAAAACAGCGTATTCGACAATGCCAAACCGGCTGCCGCCATGCAGAAGGCGATCACTCTGCTCAACTGCTACGAATCAATGCGCATGTCTCAACGGGTGAAGTTTCACAAATATTTGAAAGAGGAATGCAACCCGCTCAAGCTGCATTACGATGACGACGTGACAATGAGCAGCTCTGTCGAGGAGCAGCAGAAGGCGACTCTGGAGATTCGGGTGAGTCACTGCTTGATTTGTCAAGTCTGACAGTTTTACACTCGCGTCAAGTCTCTATAGAAACTGGGATCATTGCGAAGAGAACTCAGCACGCCTATTTTCATTCTCCAAAGTTCAAGTTGATTCAGAAAATCATGTTTTCCTAGAAGCAATAGCATTGACTCAAACCGAGCTCTCTCAGGCATTGCTATGAGCGAATTACATTGCCGTTTCTGTCACTTCTCATAATGGGGGCAGCGTTTTTATCAGGATACTGAGTAGGCTCGCAGTTGCAACGAAGTACAAAAAGCCTTTCTCAAAACCGCAGGATATGGTCAAAAAGATTCAAAAAAGAGTCACTCGCCTGTACGAAAAAGAGATTGAGCAGTCCGACTCGGACGAGAACGACCTTGTCGTCGACGAGAGCGAAGCCAGGCGACAGCAGAGGAAACGCAAAACAAAGACTCGTCAGATGGCGGAGGTAAGGGGTTTGAGCGCACTTTTATTATAAGTGTCTTGCCAGTACTCGTAAAAATCAAAAGTTAATGGATTTAAACTGATAAGACGTGTACATAAATTCAATTTTTTTTGCACCTGCCCTTATTCGGCAGATTTGCAGCCGACAGCTCAGCCCCAGCTATTGGACTACTCAGTCCAAGGACTGGGGGGTCACCACACACACCCTCAATTGCCCCAGCTAATGCTGGCACCCATTTTACAGCTGGGTGATCTGAAGCAATTCAGACTTAAGTGTCTTGCTCAAGGACACAAATTGTTCCTCATGGATCGAGAATCTAACCCCTAACCTTTCAGTCGTGAGTCCGACGCTCTGACCACTAGGCTACAACCCCCTACGAATTCAAAACTGAATAGCTAAACTACGAGTAACTATGCTCATGATGTCGATACTTTGATACTGGATACTTACTTATCCAAGCCTACAGACCTTTGGAATCACGGAGGTCCTTTTTAAGTAGATGAAGTTTTGGTGGTATCCATTGAAGATATTAGCTGAGCTTGACCCACAGTTTGGCTGTTGAGCCACAACTACATTCAGTATTGCTCAATCAAATTTTCCGCTCGCTGCAGAAAGCTGCGCTGAGAATGCAGGCTCGGCTTGAGGAACTGGAATCCAGCACCCGATCCGAGCTGCTCGGCATCCACCGCATGCTCCAGGACATCGCCATCGTGGTCGCCGGCTTGACCAGAGACGACAGCAACGTCTCCGCGGCTTCGGGTCCGTCGAGGCCGCCCCCGCCGGCGTCTAACCGGGACTTCTCCGAGCAGCAACAACAACACGACGACGAATTCGAAGGTGCAAACAATGAGGGCTCCGTCACTTTTGTAGGCCCCAGACGGCCGGGCCAATCTGGCAGAAGCGGAGGCGGCGGAAGCATAACGGAGGTCGAGCCGGCGGCGCCGCACTTTCAGCGCAACGATTTCAGCTGAGCGCACAGCTTCATGAGTTTTCTGATTGACTTGTTTTCTGGAGGAGACCAACATGTACTTTTTGTTTAGATATTTCCGCCAGTCTGCTACAGTGTATACAGAGAGCAGCTGTCAAATTTTACTCAAGTTTTACTCAAGGAATTGTTTGCTTGTTTGTGACAGTATTTATTCCCCCCACTGTGCTCATACTTGTACTTCTTAGGCTTCCTTTCGATCAAACAGAGATTCTTTTGAGTTGCAGCAATGCAATGGACGCTTATCCTTACTCTTTGATCAGGCCGTCATATTATCAGCGGTATTCTGTATGCCAGCAGATTGACAGATTCAAATTTACAGGCCAAGTAATATGCTGTACAGTACCTTTCCAATTAAAAAACTTATTAAAACTTTTCCACCACTAATATGAGTGCTTAACTTTTAACAAAAATAAAGTTACTATACCAGTTCTTTTCACTTTTTGTAGACCTCTGACTATTTGAGATTGGTACTTCCGCGTATATAAAACTTTCGTGTCTTCTTTTTTCATGTAGAAAATACATGAATGTACTTAACATGATTTTTTTCTTTTACAGGGTCCTGACTATACTTTGACCTCCTCCCAGGATGGGTCCCCTTTGAATTTGAGAACTATTGAGATTGGGCAGACTGCTCTCATTTCAATGCCGGAGTGAGCACGCAGCTGCCGCACTTCCCCATTCTGGGACCGTGTTCGCAAGTTATCGAGGGCACCTTTCAAAAGCCATAAATATTTTTAGAGGCTTCAGCTTTCCTATGCCCCCACTGATGCGTGTGACTGCATGGTTTTTGGATTTTATAGTACTTGCACATTTAACTGAGCGCATGAAATTACGGTGTACTTATACAGCCCCGATGCAGGCTAACCGTCCAATTCATTCACCAATGAGACTCCCAGCAACGGAAGCCCAGGCTCGCCCAAGCAAACTATGCCCAATGTGCTCTTTGAAACCTGACGTTCCAGCTAAGAAGACAGTATATTTTGCTGCAGCCAATGTCCCGGACATCCTGGTCTCTGTCCAGATCCATGCTTCAGGATCTGGACAGAGACACATTGAGCTCCCACACGAGCGGTCCTGAATTGGCGTCTCCTAACTTGAAACCTGTTACACTTTTCTTTTCATGTCCTTGTTTTCTTTGGAACCATGCAGTCAAAGGGGATGTCAACTTAAGCACCAGAATGGAGCCCGAAGTTCAGCTCCGGCCCAAACCGACTGCAATCGATAACTTGTCGGCCCAGACGACTAGAATCGCCGAGACATCCCATCCGGCTCCCTTCCTTGGGGTCCCAGGGGATAAAGGGGATAAAATGGGATCTCATGTCAACTTAAGGCTCTGGAATGGAGCCCGAAGTTCAGCTCCGGCCCAAACCGACTGCAATCGATAACTTGTCGGCCCAGACGACTAGAATCGCCGAGACATCCCATCCGGCTCCCTTCCTTGGGGTCCCAGGGGATAAAGGGGATAAAATGGGGATCTCATGTCAACTTAAGGCTCTGGAATGGAGCCCGAAGTTCAGCTCCGGCCCAAACCGACTGCAATCGATAACTTGTCGGCCCAGACGACTAGAATCGCCGAGACATCCCATCCGGCTCCCTTCCTTGGGGTCCCAGGGGATAAAGGGGATAAAATGGGGATCTCATGTCAACTTAAGGCTCTGGAATGGAGCCCGAAGTTCAGCTCCGGCCCAAACCGACTGCAATCGATAACTTGTCGGCCCAGACGACTAGAATCGCCGAGACATCCCATCCGGCTCCCTTCCTTGGGGTCCCAGGGGATAAAGGGGATAAAATGGGGATCTCATGTCAACTTAAGGCTCTGGAATGGAGCCCGAAGTTCAGCTCCGGCCCAAACCGACTGCAATCGATAACTTGTCGGCCCAGACGACTAGAATCGCCGAGACATCCCATCCGGCTCCCTTCCTTGGGGTCCCAGGGGATAAAGGGGATAAAATGGGGATCTCATGTCAACTTAAGGCTCTGGAATGGAGCCCGAAGTTCAGCTCCGGCCCAAACCGACTGCAATCGATAACTTGTCGGCCCAGACGACTAGAATCGCCGAGACATCCCATCCGGCTCCCTTCCTTGGGGTCCCAGGGATAAAGGGGATAAAATGGGATCTCATGTCAACTTAAGCCAGAATGGAGCCCGAAGTTCAGCTCCGGACCAAACCGACTGCAATCGATAACTTGTCGGCCCAGACGACTAGAATCGCCGAGACATCCCATCCGGCTCCCTTCCTTGGGGTCCCAGGGGATAAAGGGGATAAAATGGGGATCTCATGTCAACTTAAGGCTCTGGAATGGAGCCCGAAGTTCAGCTCCGGCCCAAACGACTGCAATCGATAACTTGTCGGCCCAGACGACTAGAATCGCCGAGACATCCCATCCGGCTCCCTTCCTTGGGGTCCCAGGGGATAAAGGGGATAAAATGGGGATCTCATGTCAACTTAAGGCTCTGGAATGGAGCCCGAAGTTCAGCTCCGGCCCAAACCGACTGCAATCGATAACTTGTCGGCCCAGACGACTAGAATCGCCGAGACATCCCATCCGGCTCCCTTCCTTGGGTCCCAGGGGATAAAGGGATAAAATGGGATCTCATGTCAACTTAAGCACCAGAATGGAGCCCGAAGTTCAGCTCCGGACCAAACCGACTGCAATCGATAACTTGTCGGCCCAGACGACTAGAATCGCCGAGACATCCCATCCGGCTCCCTTCCTTGGGGTCCCAGGGGATAAAGGGATAAAATGGGGATCTCATGTCAACTTAAGGCTCTGGAATGGAGCCCGAAGTTCAGCTCCGGCCCAAACCGACTGCAATCGATAACTTGTCGGCCCAGACGATTATTACATTCAAAACATTCGTGTCAAGGAGGTTCTCGATAGCTACGAAGGTGACTCCTGGAGAGACTTTGAGTTACACATCCAAGCCGCCGGGAGTGTTGGAAGTTGGAGTGAAGCAAGCGACGCCGCTAGAAAACTGGAGCAACCGATTCGGTCGGTGGCATCCGTCTTGATTTTTCTTGATTTGATTCTGTCGTTTTCTCGCGCCATAATTCAAAATCCTACCGCGTGATTCTTAGAGTGTGTGACAGCAGCAGACAATCGCTTTGGTTTTAGAGATCCAGGATTGCAACTTCTTCCTGGCTTCTACTCGTCAGCAAAAGCAGGAAGTAGGACTGCAGGCTGCGATTGTCATGTACGAGCGTAATGGCAGTGCTCAAACTCCTGGGCTGCTACGCTTACCACCAAGATACATATGTAGCTATCGAAGGTCTGGTGCCGGCCTTCGCTTTGTTGATTTCGCTCTTCCACGCAGCCTTGTTGCCAGAATTTATGCTAGAGAAAACGCTTTACCACAGCAGCGAAAGCCTACTGAGCAACAGTTTAGGGGCCAGCGAGAGGAGTTTCAGTCAGCCCAAGGAAGGGAGCCGGATGGGATGTCTCGGCGATTCTAGTCGTCTGGGCCGACAAGTTATCGATTTCAGTCGGTTTGGGCCGGAGCTGAACTTCGGGCTCCATTCCAGAGCCTTAAGTTGACATGAGATCCCCATTTTATCCCCTTTATCCCCTGGGACCCCAAGGAAGGGAGCCGGATGGATGTCTCGGCGATTCTAGTCGTCTGGGCCGACAAGTTATCGATTGCAGTCGGTTTGGGCCGGAGCTGAACTTCGGGCTCCATTCCAGAGCCTTAAGTTGACATGAGATCCCCATTTTATCCCCTTTATCCCCTGGGACCCCAAGGAAGGGAGCCGGATGGGATGTCTCGGCGATTCTAGTCGTCTGGGCCGAAAAGTTATCGATTGCAGTCGGTTTGGGCCGGAGCTGAACTTCGGGCTCCATTCCAGAGCCTTAAGTTGACATGAGATCCCCATTTTATCCCCTTTATCCCTGGGACCCCAAGGAAGGGAGCCGGATGGGATGTCTCGGCGATTCTAGTCGTCTGGGCCGACAAGTTATCGATTGCAGTCGGTTTGGTCCGGAGCTGAACTTCGGGCTCCATTCCAGAGCCTTAAGTTGACATGAGATCCCCATTTTATCCCCTTTATCCCCTGGGACCCCAAGGAAGGGAGCCGGATGGATGTCTCGGCGATTCTAGTCGTCTGGGCCGACAAGTTATCGATTGCAGTCGGTTTGGGCCGGAGCTGAACTTCGGGCTCCATTCCAGAGCCTTAAGTTGACATGAGATCCCCATTTTATCCCCTTTATCCCTGGGACCCCAAGGAAGGGAGCCGGATGGGATGTCTCGGCGATTCTAGTCGTCTGGGCCGACAAGTTATCGATTGCAGTCGGTTTGGGCCGGAGCTGAACTTCGGGCTCCATTCCAGAGCCTTAAGTTGACATGAGATCCCCATTTTATCCCCTTTATCCCCTGGGACCCCAAGGAAGGGAGCCGGATGGGATGTCTCGGCGATTCTAGTCGTCTGGGCCGACAAGTTATCGATTGCAGTCGGTTTGGGCCGGAGCTGAACTTCGGGCTCCATTCTGGTGCTTAAGTTGACATCCCCTTTGTTTAATACTAGTTATAGTACTCGTATGCGTGAAGTGATTAAATTTAGCTATATTTAATACGACCATACATTTGTGCATCACCTCATATTTTCACTGTACACGCTTATTTCACCTCTGAAATTTGAGTGAAAACATAATGGAAATGCATAATGGACAAATTTTTAAATCAGTCTTGACGTGCACAGCAGGCCATACATGTGGTTTTTTGATGCCATGTATTTTTCAATCTCTGGACTTTTGAGCCGTTTCGTTATGGCCTGCGGTGCAGGCCTTTGGCTTCCAAATGGCTAAACAGCAGGTTTTAATTGATGCGGCTCACACTAGCTATTAGTCAAACATCAAGGTCGCGTCTGTTATCGCCGCTTCAACGACTCTAGCTGACATACCACATTGTCCACACCGAGCCATACTGCCCACAGCCGGAATTGCTGATACTCACCGACGAACTGCTCGCCACAGGAGATTATCCCGCAAAGGATCTTAATTCCGCCTGCCCTGAGAGTATATCTAAAGGGGGTCCATGCATGCAGTGTTCGTATTTAATAACAAATTTTATCATTTAACGAGTTAACCCTCAGGTGTAATTTAATGTCCAACAGTTACGTCGGCGCAAGCTACAGAGGTTTCCATGACGTTTACTGCTACAGGAAGCTGCTGGCTGCATCGAGCTGCTTGGGCAGCGCAGAGTGCTATCCGACAATCCTTCTTTAGAAGATGGGTATATTTTCCAAAAAACTAGACAAAACTACCTAGCATAGCAAATTATTAGCGGAAAAATCTTGCCAGAAAAACTTAGCGAACAAATCGAGTAGTCTTTGGTAGCTATCTGTCTTCTCGGCAACCAACGGTAGTCAAACGATAAACAAACACACATAAATTTCTTTTTATGATAATTTGGGCAAAACAACATTTAATTCTGAAATAAATTGCAACCATTCATTAGTTTTAATCCTATTGTCAACGTACCTAAGTACCTTTCTATCCTACTATCGCTTTGATGTACGTCTTGGTAGCTTGAAAGGCTTACTACATGCAACGGATTTTTAATAACGCTTTGCGATAATTAAAATTTGTGCGTTCTATGAAAACTTAAACGGAAATTTGAATAATTTCGAGACTCCAAATCACGGTGACCGGCCGGCACTCTGTCCAGTCGAGAGCAGTGTTGCCCCAATAAAATTTAGAAATAGAATATGCACTTCAGCTGTCAAACATTAGGTCAGATAGATCGATTTCAAGATCCAACCCAATCGTCATCGTCAATCGTCATTGAGTCTTGTTTATTAGTTTTCTACGAATACGATTACGAATACTACGATAGTGTCAATAGACAAATTTTATTTCTAGTATTGTATTTGTATTGTATTTATGATACAATTATAAATACACAACACAGTACATTTAATATGTTGTAAATATTGTTTAAATTTGATGCTTTTTGATAGTAAAACTACTTTACAGACACAATCCTCAGAGACAGGGTGGCTATAATAATATGCACCCTGGTGGGCCTAGTATACTTTAAGTGAAATTTTCACATATTGCAAAAGGCATTACTGCCCACAATGGTATATATACTTATACAGTGCAGTGGCCCCTAAGGCCTAACTAGTCTTTATTTATCAATAATAAAGTACAAATTATGGAATTAATAGCCTACCCTTGAGGCCTAACCTCTTAAGGTGCAATAAAGTGTATAAATATATGGCTAAGGTATTAGGCATTAATTTCTTAAGCAGATCCTTGCTAAGATTCTAAATTAGCCTTAAATTAATATGCCTACACTTGGATTTGGAATTTAGCCTAGGCTATTATTACATAAGACTAAGAGTGCCATACTATCTATGGACCACTTGACTTAGGTTGCTGCCTTTAAAGAATTAATAATTAGTTAATAAATAGCTTAAGCTTTGAGTAACTAATTTTTTTAATATAATTATAGTAGAATATATTAGAATAGAAAATATTCAACAAATAGCCAGGTTGAGTACTTAATTTTTATAGGCTTAATGTATCAAGATATATTAGCAGCAATAGGGGCCTAGTTTATATAATAGGATCTCTCTTTGTATTTAGTTGTTATTATAGTTTTAATTTCTTAATTGATAATTTTTTGAACATTAGAGTTCTTCTATAATCTACATATTATATTTTAAAATACAAGGATTTTAATATATTTTTATTTAAATATATTTTTTAATTATATATATTATAGTTAGTTATTATTTAAATTAAAATTTTATAAGAATGCTATTTTTATTATTTCAGTTGCTGAGTACATCAAATTTGATGATGGAAGCATTTGTAACATTGTCTACAAATGACTCTTATGCTATTGGTGCCTTAGTATGGGCATACGCATTGCGCCAATTGCAAACATCTAAACATATTTGCATCATGGTTACAGATGCTGTTAGTCATGAGTTAAGGTAAGAATAATTTTTAATTTGCTTATCTTGATTGGTTAAAACTTTTGTGGTGACCTATGTGCTTTTTATTGAAAGGCATAGAAATATATATCTTTAATTGATAATTTCCATTTAGAATAGGGTCAAGCTTATATTTAATGACCTTTTTGCCTATGTAATGGGTTTAAAATTCTATCTAGATTAGTTATAAGCAATAGTACCAACATTGATAGTGGACACTTGAGGCATTGGGGGTATGCACAAAAATTAGTGCCAGGGATGCTAAAATATATGTCAGGGAGGCTGAAATGTTTGTCAGGGATGCTCAAATGTGTGTCAAGGATGCTAAAATGTGTGTCAGGGATGCTCAAATTTGTGTCAGGGAATGCTCAAATGTGTGTCAGGGATGCTCAACTGTGTGTCAGGGATGCTGAAATGTTTGTCAGGATGCTCAAATGTGTGTCAGGGATGCTCAAATTTGTGTCAGGGATGCTCTAATGTGTGTCAGGGATGCTAAAGTGTTTGTCAGGGATGCTGAAGTGTTTGTCAGGGAATGCTAAAATATGTGTCAGGGATGCTAAAATGTGTGTCAGGGATGCTCAAATTTGTGTCAAGGATGCTCAAATGTGTGTCAGGGATGCTAAAGTGTTTGTCAGGGATGCTGAAGTGTTTGTCAGGGATGCTAAAATGTGTGTCAGGGATGCTAAAATGTGTGTCAGGGATGCTCAAATGTGTGTCAGGGATGCTCAAATGTGTGTCAGGGATGCTCAAATGAGAGTCAGGAGAGCCAAATGAAAGCCAGAGGCGCAAAAAAGATTAATATTTTGGGTATTCGATTGCTATCATGCCAGCGCAATGAGCGTCAAGAAGACTTTAAAAAAGGCAAAATCAAAACCCGTTACTGTTCAGTCCTTCCCCGCGCCATAAAACCCGTGGCAATCCGCCCTGTTGCCAGGTCGCTGCTGGCCGAGGTGGCGGACTCTGTACAGCCGGTGCAGCCTGTCCTCGTTCCGGCGTCGGCAACTTCGGCTGCCACGGCCGCTTTGAACCTCCTCGGCCGGCCGGACCTGCAGGGCGAGTCGCTGGGCCTGGCCAAACTGCGGGTCTGGCAGCTCTCGCAGTTCGCCAAGGTGGCCTACATGGACGCCGACACGCTGCCGCTGGTTAACATCGACGAACTGCTCGACAGGGACGAGCTGTCGGCGGCGCCCGACCCCGGCTGGCCGGACTGGTTCAACTCTGGCGTCATGGTGCTGCGGCCCAGCGAGGCCACCTTCCAGCTGCTGATGCGGCGGGCTGCTGACTCGCCAGGCAGCTTGGTGGACGGCTCCGACCAGGTGACCATGGACGCTCATCGGAATCGCTAAAAGTCTTCCCAAGAATCGCTCGTTAATCTCCCCTGAGAATCGCTCGTTAATCTCCCCTGAGAATCGCTCGTTAATCTCCCCTGAGAATCGCTCGTTAATCTCCCCTGAGAATCGCTTATTTATTTCCCCTGAGAATCTCTCATTAATCTCCCCTGAGAATCGCTCGTTAATCTCCAAAAAAATCTCTCATTAATCTCCCCTGAGAATCGCTCGTTAATCTCCAAAAAAATTGCTCATTAATCTCCCCTGAGAATCGCCCATCAATCTCCCCTAAGAATTGCCCGTCAATCTCTCCTAAGAATCGCCCGTCAATCTCTAGGAATTGCCCACCAATCTAATTTAAGAATCGCCCACCGATCTCATTTAGGAATCGCCCATCAATCTCCCCTAGGAATCGCCCATCAATCTCCCTTAAGAATCGCCCATCAATCTCCCCTAAGAATCGCCCATCCATCTCCCCTAGGAATCGCCCATCAATCTCCCTTAAGAATCGCCCATCAATCTCCCCTAAGAATTGCCCATCAATCTCCCCTTAGAATCGCCCATCAATCTCATTTAAGAATCGCCCAATTATCTGCCCTAGGAATCGCCCATCAATCTCCCCTAAGAATTGCCCATCAATCTCTCCTAAGAATCGCCCGTCAATCTCCCTTAAGAATCGCCCATCAATCTCATTTAAGAATCGCCCATCAATCTCATTTAAGAATCGCCCATCAATCTCCCCTAAGAATCGCCCATCAATCTCCCTTAAGAATCGCCCATCAATCTCCCTTAAGAATCGCCCATCAATCTCCCCTAAGAATCGCCCATCAATCTCCCTTAAGAATCGCCCATCAATCTCCCTTAAGAATCGCCCATCAATCTCCCTTAAGAATCGCCCATCAATCTCCCCTAGGAATCGCCCATCGATCTCCCCTAAGAATCGCCCATCGATCTCCCCTAATAATCGCCCATCAATCTCCCCTAGGAATCGCCCATCAATCTCCCTTAAGAATCGCCCATCGATCTCCCCTAGGAATCGCCCATCAATCTCATTTAGGAATCGCCCAATTATCTGCCCTAGGAATCGCCCATCAATCTCCTTTAGTAGTAATCGCCCATCAATCTCCCCTAGGAATCGCCCATCAATCTCATTTAGTAGTAATCGCCCATCAATCTCCCCTAGGAATCGCCCATCAATCTCCTTTAGTAGTAATCGCCCATCAATTTCCCCTAGGAATCGCCCATCAATCTCCCCCAAAAATCGCCCATCAATCTCCCCTAGGGATCGCCCATTAATCTCCCCTAAGAAACGCCCATTAATCTCCTTTAGTAGGAATCGCCCATCAATCTCCCCTAAAAATCGCCCATCAATTTCCCCTAGGAATCGCCCATCAATCTCCCCTAAAAATCGCCCATTAATCTCCCCTAAGAAACGCCCATTAATCTCCTTTAGTAGGAATCGCCCATCAATCTCCCTTAAGAATTGCCCATCGATCTCCCCTAGGAATCGCCCATCAATCCCTCTTAGAGCCGCCATAAATCGCCCCTAAATCTCCCCAACGCCAATGACTATCCAGTCGCACTCTTCCCTCCCAGGGCCTACTGAACACGTGCCTGGCGGACCGATGGAAATCTGCGGACATCTCCCGCCGCCTGCCATTTGGCTACAACTGCCTGTCCTACGCGTTCTATTCTTATTTGCCTGCGCTGCGGCATTTCCGCGACTCTATCAAAGTTGTGCACTTTGCCGGCGCCGGCCAGAAGCCCTGGCAGTTGAGCCGGCGGCCATTGATGGACCAGACGGCCGAGTTTCGGGCTGAGTTCCTTGGCGAATGGTGGACCGTCTACGATGCTTGCGTGCTGCACCGGCTGGCCTCGGCCGGACACTCGGTGAGTGTGAAAACCCCATTTATTAGGTCTAATTAGGTAATTAATTAGATGACGAGGCAGTTGAGCCTGAGATTTTTAGTATCGTTATTACTCCAGCCTTTTACCAGCGCTTTATTGTGCACCTCGATTTCCTATTGATTCTTACAAGTACTTCAGTACTCGTTCTTTTGAGAAGGCCAACCCCTCTTTAGTTGGCCTCTCCTGCCACCCTCTCCCTGGTCTTTTAGCAGGCCGCCATCTCCCCCTCCCCGGTGTTTTAGCAGGCCGTTTCCGCCACCCTCCCCTCCCCGATGCTTTAGCTTAGTAGGCCGCCCCCTCCCCCTCCCCGGTGCTTTAGCTTAGTAGGCCGCCCCCTCCCCTCCCCGGTGCTTTAGCTTAGCAGGCCGCCCCTCCCCTCCCCGGTGCTTTAGCAGGCCGCCCCACTCCTCCCCGGTGCTTTAGCAGGCCGCCCCACTCCTCCCCGGTGCTTTAGCAGGCCGCCCCACTCCTCCCCGGTGCTTTAGCAGGCCGCCCCTCCCCTCCCCGGTGCTTTAGCAGGCTGCCCCTCCCCTCCCCGGTGCTTTAGCAGGCCGCCCCTCCCCCTCCCGGTGCTTTAGCAGGCCGCCCCACTCCCCCGGTGCTTTAGCAGGCCGCCCCTCCCCCTCCCCGGTGCTTTAGCAGGCTGCCCCTCCCCTCCCCGGTGCTTTAGCAGGCCGCCCCCTCCCCCTCCCGGTGCTTTAGCAGGCCGCCCCCTCCCCCTCCCCGGTGCTTTAGCAGGCCGCCCCCTCCCCCTCCCCGGTGCTTTAGCAGGCCGCCCCCTCCCCCTCCCCGGTGCTTTAGCAGGCCGCCCCACTCCTCCCCGGTGCTTTAGCAGGCCGCCCCTCCCCCTCCCGGTGCTTTAGCAGGCCGCCCTCCCCCTCCCCGGTGCTTTAGCAGGCCGCCCCACCCCACCCCTGTGCTTTAGCAGGCCGCCCCCACCCCACCCCGGTGCTTTAGCAGGCCGCCCCACTCCTCCCCTGTGCTTTAGCAGGCCGCCCCTCCCCCTCCCCGGTGCTTTAGCAGGCCGCCCCCACCCCACCCCGGTGCTTTAGTAGGCCGCCCCCACCCCACCCCGGTGCTTTAGCAGGCCGCCCCCACCCCAACCCGGTGCTTTAGCAGGCCGCCCCCACCCCACCCCGGTGCTTTAGTAGGCCGCCCCCACCCCACCCCGGTGCTTTAGCAGGCCGCCCCACCCCACCCCGGTGCTTTAGCAGGCCGCCCCCACCCCACCCCGGTGCTTTAGCAGGCCGCCCCCACCCCCCCCGGTGCTTTAGCAGGCCGCCCCACCCCACCCCGGTGCTTTAGTAGGCCGCCCCTAGAAGAGCGGCTGCTTT
Source organism: Macrostomum lignano (assembly GCA_002269645.1). Classification (NCBI taxonomy): domain Eukaryota; kingdom Metazoa; phylum Platyhelminthes; family Macrostomidae; genus Macrostomum; species Macrostomum lignano. The sequence goes on from NIVC01002419.1 coordinate 62,435, forward strand.
TGTGATTGTGAATACAATTTTAAACCGGAACGAGTTTGCTTGTTTTATTATAATTGCCATTCCGTCTCTGCTTACCCTGAACATGTCTGTGCAGTCCTCAGGTATAGCTGTGCCTCTTTAACAACTTTGTTTGTTTGCATTATACGATAGCATTTTGGTTGTTGGCATGTCGTGCCCTGCTTAAATACGTAAATTAATGGAATTTCCAGGTGCTTTGCGATTTGCGTGCTTACAGTTTATATAAACCTGTTTCCATGGCGCGCAAGTCGAAGTGAAACTGCTACTTTTTCAATTTCAATTGTAGAAAACTATACTTCCGTTCTAGATTAATAACTATTGTAAATTAATACGATAATAATTGCAGTTTTTTGCACACTATTGCAGCCCGTGTCCACAGTGGTCTCAGGTGTTTATTGACTTTATTGCAGCCCGTGTCCACAGTGGTCTCAGGTGTTTATTGACTTTATTGCAGCCCGTGTCCACAGTGGTCTCAGGTGTTTATTGGCTTTATTGCAGCCCGTGTCCACAGTGCTCCCAGGTGTTTATTGGCTTTATTGCAGCCCGTGTCCACAGTGCTCCCAGGTGTTTATTGGCTTTATTGCAGCCCGTGTCCACAGTGCTCCCAGGTGTTTATTGGCTTTATTGCAGCCCGTGTCCACAGTGCTCCAGTGTTTATTGGCTTTATTGCAGCCCGTGTCCACAGTGCTCCCAGGTGTTTATTGGCTTTATTGCAGCCCGTGTCCACAGTGCTCCCAGGTGTTTATTGGCTTTATTGCAGCCCGTGTCCACAGTGCTCCCAGGTGTTTATTGGCTTTATTGCAGCCCGTGTCCACAGTGCTCCCAGGTGTTTATTGGCTTTATTGCAGCCCGTGTCCACAGTGCTCCCAGGTGTTTATTGGCTTTATTTCAGCCCGTGTCCACAGTGCCCTCAGGTGGAATTGGCTTTATTGCAGCCCGTATCCACAGTGCCCTCAGATGGAATTGGCTTTATTGCAGCCCGTGTCCACAGTGCCCTCAGGTGGAATTGGCTTTATTGCAGCCCGTGTCCACAGTGCCCTCAGGTGGAATTGGCTTTATTGCAGCCCGTGTCCACAGTGCTCCCAGATGTTTATTGGCTTTATTGCAGCCCGTGTCCACAGTGCCCTCAGGTGGAATTGGCTTTATTGCAGCCCGTGTCCACAGTGCTCCCAGGTGTTTATTGGCTTTATTGCAGCCCGTGTCCACAGTGCCCTCAGGTGGAATTGGCTTTATTGCAGCCCGTGTCCACAGTGCCCTCAGGTGGAATTGGCTTTATTGCAGCCCGTGTCCACAGTGCCCTCAGGTGGAATTGGCTTTATTGCAGCCCGTGTCCACAGTGCCCTCAGGTGGAATTGGCTTTATTGCAGCCCGTGTCCACAGTGCTCCCAGGGTGGGTTTTGTTTTTTCGCACCTGCCCAGTAATCACCCAGAGGACTTCAAGTTTAATTGTATTTCTAAACTATTAAATCGGAGTCTCCATGCTCAATCGGACTGAACTACAAATTGACTGACGACCCACCGCATCTGCAGCTGCTTCACCTCGTCGACTGGCCGCCCAGTAAACTGTCCCAGCAACAGCCTGGTGGTCAGACTGGCGCAGTCCCCCAGAATTATCCCCCCTAATCCCGCCGCACTCCCCGCCCAGCTGGGCTGCCCCCTGGCAGCAGCTGCCCACCCCGATGCCGTACCGGCCGCCAGCCGATGTCCCGGTGTTTTATCCGGCAGCTGAGAGCGGCGGCGGAGGCGGTGCGGCCATAGACTACTGCGCCGAGCCCAGGCGGTTCACCCCGCTAGACACTCACTATGCCGAGCCGCCGATGGGCGGAGTAGCCGAAAGCGGCGACTTGGGCATGCCGGCAATGTACTCAGGCCAAGAGTTCTCCGCCTGCAATAGCAGCGCAGACGGCCTGCCAGCTGGCCAGGATAGTGACAGTAATAAGGAGAATGCCCCGAAATTCAATAGATTTATTGAAGAGACCAGTGTCGCCGCTGACCAAGCTGCGCCTGATGCCCAGACGGAAGCTGGCCAGGAGGATCAGAAGGCTGATGAGGATCGGTACCCAGCAGTGCAGGTCAGCCGGGAGCTCACTGAGCCAACTGGCTACAGCACCCAGATGGCCAAGTACCAGACTGACGACACTAAAGCCGCTGCCAGGAAGCAGCAGCGCGCTCTGATCCGGGCGATCTGCTCTCACCCGGTCGGTCCGGCGGCTTCCGCTGCGTCATCGGCGTCCAATAGAAGTCGCCGGTACGCCAGTCGCAGGCAGCGGTCTCGCCAGCGTAGGAGCCTGCCGAGACAGCTGGCTGCCGAGGCCTTCGAAGCCTCTGGCCTGGGGGACGATGAGGACCGGGCGGTCACCGCCTCGTCCGCCTCGACCGGCTCCTCCATGGCGTCGCCTCCGTCGGTGTCCCGGCTGGCGCAGTCGCTCCTGCTGGCTGGCCAGTCGCTGTTCGCCGGGCCCGGTAAGAGTCGGCAGTCGTCGCGGGCTGCTGTGTCAGCCTCGCCGTCTCCGCCGCCGACTCCGGTATCGACTCCGAACCACGAAGAAGAGTTTGATGGAGCTGGCGCTGAGCCAGCTGCTGCTGCAGAAAGTCAGCAGCTGGCGCATCAGCAGCTGACCAGACGGTCGCTCAAGCATCGGCTGGCCTCCGTGGCTGACAAAGCTTCCACGTCTTCGTCCATGCCTTCGCGACGGAGCAAAGGAAAATTTTCCTACTCCAAGGTGGCTTGTGAAGGAAAATATGCTCTAGCAGCAAAATCCACTTCTAGTCCGCTAATAATTGCAGCAATATAAAATGATTTAAATCGCTAATTTAGTAGATCAATAGTGAGGCAAAATTGATCCAGTAGTCTTTGCGAGCACTAATTGCACCTCGTAGATTTTTTATTGTTGTCTGATTTCATTGTTTGAGCCCAGTTTTGTTGCCAAGTGTTCTCGAATTTCTGCATTTCCTCCTTTTCTCCTTTTCGTAGCACAGAGCTATTTTGGGCTGCGTCACAAAGATCTGCAGAATATTGGAGAGGCCGGAGGATGAGCCTAATTGCCACACTTTGCTTTGGCAGGACAGTGACAGGAAGTGACATTCACCCAGACACTCAGCTGCCCGAACCTCATCCGGCCTGCTCGACCCCATCTCTGGGCTTCCCGACCCCACCCCTAGGCTTGCCCCACCCCACCTCTGGCCTGCCCCCACCCCCGCCTCCGGGGCCTCCTCATCGCTGATTGGCTCCCCCTCGCTGATTGGCTCCCCCTCGCTGATTGGCTCCCCCTCGCTGATTGGCTCCCCCTCGCTGATTGGCTGGCCAACCAAAGCTATTGATTGGCCAGCCAATCAGCGACGTGGCCAGACCGTACCATTTTCCTACTACTCAGTAGGGGCAAAGATTCAGGGGCGAGTGATTTTGGGTGGTCCTGACTGCGAAGCTACTTTCTATTACACGGTCTGGCTCCACCAAACCGCTTTTAATCGACCAGGTCCGGCCTCCTCAGACACCACTCTCCTCCGGCGGAAACTTCCCTTCAGGCAGGGTCGCTGCAGGCAACTGGGGATCATTTGCACCACTGGTTTCCCTTGAGCCGGGAGAAACCCCGTATACCAGGTGAGAGCCTGTCACTCCGTCGCCGAACACACTCCAAGGCCTAGAGTGACCGTCTTTATAGCGAATTAGAAAGATTTTATGGTCTGTAGTTAGCCATATCTCATATCTCTGCTTTGCCGCTGTTGTGACCGGGTAGCTTTGCAATTTTTCACGATTCACGACACCTGTCGCCTTGATGTGCAGTCTTTCGGCACTTACGCCACTTCCTGCGCGCAAACACTATTTTGAGTAGGCAGGTAATGCGCGCGCTTATCAGTTATAATGCGGAGACAAGGAGCGCAGAGTATCTGTATTGAAGTATACCGACATGAGTTGTAGAGCAAAATAAGACCGAACTTATGACTCAATAAAAGTTTGCATACAGCGCTTATCTTGATCAAGGCGGGAGGATGGCACAGTGCAGTAATGATGCATATTTGGAATCTATAGCTACTATCTCGCTGTTTGTTTCATTCATTGGAGGGGCCTAGATACCTTTCATGTCTTCTGCTTTGGCTTCCTGACTCGGCTTCTGTGTTGTGTGTTTATGTGTTTATATATGTCGGCTTGCTTTTAGCTCTGTTCCAGGGGTATTTGTCTTGACGTTGTGTCCACTGTCTCTTTTTCAGTGCTACCTCTTGCCATATTCACTGTGGTCATTCCCGGCCATCTTCACTGTCATTCCCGGCCATCTTCACTGTCATTCCCGGCCATCTTCACTGTCATTCCCGGCCATCTTCACTGTCATTCCCGGCCATATTCACTGCCATTCCCGGCCATATTCACTGTGGTCATTCCCGGCCATATTCACTGTCATTCCCGGCCATCTTCACTGCCATTCCCGGCCATATTCACTGTCATTCCCGGCCATATTCACTGTCATTCCCGGCCATATTCACTGTCATTCCCGGCCATCTTCACTGTCATTCCCGGCCATCTTCACTGTCATTCCCGGCCATATTCACTGTCATTCCCGGCCATCTTCACTGTCATTCCCGGCCATATTCACTGTCATTCCCGGCCATATTCACTGTCATTCCCGGCCATCTTCACTGTCATTTCTGGCCATCTTCACTGTCATTCCCGGCCATATTCACTGTCATTCCCGGCCATATTCACTGTCATTCCCGGCCATCTTCACTGTCATTCCCGGCCATATTCACTGTCATTCCCGGCCATCTTCACTGTCATTCCCGGCCATATTCACTGTCATTCCCGGCCATCTTCACTGTCATTCCCGGCCATCTTCACTGTCATTCCCGGCCATCTTCACTGTCAGATGCTGCTGTCGCAGCTATCAAAAGGTCAGTCTCTACTTTTCGTCATTCGCAGTCAGGCACATGTCTCTATCATGTCCCCCTTATTCCATTATTTATGCATGCAACTTTATCACTGCATGTTGATTCTGTTTCACCTCTGTTGAGTCGCCCAAATTAAACGTTTCTCTTTCACGGCGTGTTTTGCCAACCTTCAATTGAACCGTCTTCACCAATATTGCTTAGGCACGCTGTTTCCACGTGCTGCTGTCGCGTAGTACAGCTTGCTTCTATTTTTGTCAAACACTTTGCACTTTTTATTAATCAAGATCTGGCCTGTCTGACCTTCTTATCTGTTTTGGCGGTGTAAATGTTTTTCTTCTAAAAGTTTCTTTATCGCATCAATCAAACAGTTTCTTATTCAAGTGTTTTCTGTTTGCTCTTGTTTGGCTCGCAGTTCAAATTTTATTGCTTTTTGCCATTACCAAGTTTCTTTCATAAAAATTATTTTGCTGTTTTTGATTCTAAAACTATTTTTCTAGAATTTTCCAACCAGTAAAATTTATCTTAGATTTTAAATATTTGCGATTCACCGCATGCACCACTTATCGCATTTTGCTGCTGTGATTGAGCGAATGATTCTTCTCGAATTCAATTGAATTCATCTTTATTATGTAGCTAGCACCTGTAGTGTCACCTCTTACTGACTCACTCCTGCACATGTCTGCGTCTGTCTGCCTGTGCCTGTCTGTCTGTCTGCCTGTCTGTCTGTCTGTCTGTCTGTCTTAATGTCTGCCTGTCTGTCTGTCTGTTTGCCTGTCTGTCTTAGTGTCTGTCTGTCTGTCTGTCTGTGCCTGTCTGTCTGTCTGCCTGTCTGTCTGTCTGTCTGTCTGTCTGTCTGTCTTAATGTCTGCCTGTCTGTCTGTCTGTCTGTCTGTCTGTCTGTCTGTCTGTCTGCCTGCCTGTCTGTCTTAGTGTCTGCCTGTCTGTCTGTCTGTCTGTCTGTCTGCCTGTCTGCCTGTCTGTCTGTCTGTTTGTCTGTCTGTCTGTCTGTCTGTCTGCCCAGCCGTCTCCCTCTATACTTTCCCCACTCACCGCCGCCCCAGCCAAAGCAGACGATGAAGTCTCACTGCGGCCTCCCTCACAAATCTCGCACACAGCCGCAGGCCTCAGCTTCGGTGGGCAGCAGCCGCGCAGACCGGGAGCAGCGGCTGGCCTGGGAGCGGGGCGAGGCGGACTACCGGGGCCGGGACGGCTTCGACGCGGTCCTGGACCGGCTCAGACAGTTCGTGGACGGCCTGGACTGAGTAGCCAAAGCAGCCGTGACTGAAAGTTAGGGTTTTTATCAAGAGAAAATCAGGTGTTGTCAATTTGCTCGTATTCCCCACCGCGCCTGTGCCGTTTTTCAGAAATTTCCCTGCTTTTTACTGCAGGCAATTTTTTTATTACTATTTTAATTTTGCCGATATGTATCGAAGAATACTGCTTAGGTCATTATTTACTTATAAAGTTATAAGAATGCATATTGAAGTTGTTTCTGTTTGTAGTCCCATCCAGTGCACTTTGCGCATATGTTACCTGAGCATTATAGAGTAGACTAGAGCAGACAGTATCTGAGTGACTGTCTATTGATATTTGTCGCAGAATTAGTTTTCCAATGCATTACCAAGGACTACTCCTGCAGAAGCACAGGAAAAATATGTTTATTTGAAAATACCAGTATGTATTGCAGACCCAATAGTACAGGACGTATGTAGGTTATGAAATTAACATAGACCTACTCATTTTCTGACCAAATAGCTCTATGAATATCAATAGAGCTATAGAAAAGGCAAAACATATCAAAAGGTGAACAACTGGCTATGCCTCCAAAGAATGAAAATCTCCTATCTCCGTAATGTCTTTTTGGTATAACCTTTGGTCCCGTATTTCTTGATTAGTCCCTGGTAATACATGTATAGCAATACACACAGGTCACCCGCCCTTTCTGTCGAGCAATGTATCTGTGCTAAATTTAGTATATTTAGATATAAGAGTTTTGTGCCCAATTTTTAGTATTTATCTTTTTCTTCTCTGTAAACCTCGTATTTTTGTTTTCAAAATTTTTGCTATGAGGTCAGATTTAGTAATTAAACAAGCATACAAACCTTAGGGATTTATTATATTTGGAAAATATCTGTTTCTTAATTCTCTACTTTCAGTAACATCTTTAGTATTTTTTAGAATTTTCTAAACTCCTAAATCGTTGCAAAAGTATTTCGCCCTTTTTGTCCATGATTCCCGTTATCTGTTACTCATTTTTCGCAGATTCGAGTAGTCTAATTAGAATTTTTTAGTTTTTTTAGTTTATCTGCAAATTGCTCAATCCATGCGGACACGTGAATGTGCAATATTTTAGTCTGTTAGCAATTGTCGCGCTCAAAACATTATTTTAGTGATTATTCAAATTTACTTTGTTATCATTATCACCGTTAATTAAGCTTGTAGTGGTTTGCTTAGCATCCAGCGTCACTTGATGAAGTTGCCTTATGCGCAGTGTTCTAATGGAGCTGCTGTGTGAGACAGTCAGTCACATCTGGCTTCATAAATAAAAAATAAATTTAAAATGCAAGATCACTCATTCATTCCAATTAATTTAAGTCCTCCGTCTGTCTGTCTTTGTTTTCTAAAATATTCCACATCTAATGAACTTCTTTAGAGGCATTGGTTCCGACTTCGAGTTCGTATGCAAATGCAATTCCAACTCATACAGAAATGCCTGGACAGCCGCAAAAGTGCATCGCCAATCTTGTGTTCAATCCAGTCTAAGGAGCTTCTATTTGGAGGCAGGCAGACAGTCTATCAGGCTGCCATCAGCCATCGAATGCTGATTAATTCACTTAGTGTGCCTCTGTGCACTATTGCAAAGTGCAGGCGCACTAATGCCCCCGCCTGTCCGCCATTAATCGAGATACTCTTAGACAGAAAACATGGGGATTTGGGTGGGGCGACGCGATGTGAACTTCTGCAGTTTGAACGCGGACTGGGGGAGGAGGGTAAACCAATCGTTTCGGATTTTGAACTGAAGAGATAAAGTGGTCTGGGACACGCAGCACTGAACACGTGGGTTTGACGGCCTGTTTACAGACTACACCTCACTGTGGCTTATTGCCATTCCCTTCCTAACCATAACTCTACCAGGTACTATGCATGCGCGATATAAGCTAGTTAATTAAATTGATACGAATGTGTTTGAGACAAGAGTTTTAGGAGTTCTGAAACTCTTAAAGGGAAGGGGTAGGGAAGAGGGGTATGGAAGGGGAAGAGGGTATGGAAGGGGAAAAGGGTATGGAAGGGGAAGAGGGTATGGAAGGGGAAGAGGGTATGGAAGGGGAAGAGGGGTATGTAAGGGGAAGAAGGTATGGAAGGGGAAGAGGGGTATGGAAAAAGGAAGGGAAAGGGGGAGAGAAGAAAAGAAGATTAAAGGACAGAAGGGAACAGGAAGAGGTGGAGAAGTGGGAAGAAGGATCAAGGACAAATGGGTAGGCGGAGATCAGTGAGGAGAAAGACTACATGTAGCTCGTAATAAAAGGGATAAAGGATACTAGATCATTATATGCATTGAGAGGTGATATAGAATGTTGAATGTAATGTAAAATATGCATATGCAACAAAGAAAATAAGAAAGTAAAAATATATACATATAAAAATAATTAGAGTGAAAGTGGCCCTTTACAACAATCCTTTATTTACTGATAGAAAATCGTGAAGATAGACAGTAGACTTCAATATTAGATTCGCTGGGGGGATTTCATAACCGCTGTAAATGCAAAAAAGGCTTTAGTGCAATGTAGTGCAGTCTGCATGGGCAATTGCATTGGTGCGCGTGCACTATTATATGGGGGTATTAGTGCAGCTCCACTCTAGCCCAGTCAACACAAAAGATCCTGTTTGGCTGAGGCCAGCTGCTGTTTAAATTGGCAGGCAGACTCTGAGCCAGCCTTGTCCAGTAAAAGTGCATGAATAAACTTCTGCTTCCAGAGGAAGACACCGTGACTGCAGTAAATATATTATTGGCCTCGATTCTTGGCAAAAATTATGAATGCTTGCCTAAATGAAGTCTGCGACTGACTACCATACCCTATTTATCAGTTTGTGTCTTTTTCTCTGAACTGTGTTTGCATTCTTGATGGCATGGTTGGTGTATGGTGTCTATCCATGCTTGTCTGTTCTGTGCCTGCACTTTTGGCTTATCTGTGTCCATCTATGCTTGTCTGTTCTGTGCCTGCACTTTTGGCTTATCTGTGTCCATCCATGCTTGTCTGTTCTGTGCCTGCACTTTTGGCTTATCTGTGTCCATCCATGCTTGTCTGTTCTGTGCCTGCACTTTTGGCTTATCTGTGTCCATCTATGCTTGACTGTTCTGTGCCTGCACTTTTGGCTTATCTGTGTCCATCTGTTCTACAAGTTCACATTGGTTTGTGTCTGCATGCCTGTTCATTGGTTTGTGTCTGAAATGCCTGTTTATTGGTTTGTGTCTGCATGCCTGTCCATTGGTTTGTGTCTGAAATACCTGTCCATTGGTTTGTGTCTGCATGCCTGTCCATTGGTTTGTGTCTGATATGCCTGTTTATTGGTTTGTGTCTTATATGCCTGTTTATTGGTTTGTGTCTGAAATGCCTGTCCATTGGTTTGTGTCTGATATGCCTGTTTATTGGTTTGTGTCTGAAATACCTGTCCATTGGTTTGTGTCTTATATGCCTGTTTATTGGTTTGTGTCTGAAATGCCTGTCCATTGGTTTGTGTCTTATATGCCTGTTTATTGGTTTGTGTCTGAAATGCCTGTCCATTGGTTTGTGTCTTATATGCCTGTTTATTGGTTTGTGTCTGAAATGCCTGTCCGTTGGTTTGTGTCTTATATGCCTGTTTATTGGTTTGTGTCTGAAATGCCTGTCCGTTGGTTTGTGTCTTATATGCCTGTTTATTGGTTTGTGTCTTATATGCCTGTTTATTGGTTTGTGTCTGAAATGCCTGTCCATTGGTTTGTGTCTTATATGCCTGTTTATTGGTTTGTGTCTGAAATGCCTGTCTGGTTTGTTCTTATATGCCTGTTTATTGGTTTGTGTCTGAAATGCCTGTCCATTGGTTTGTGTCTTATATGCCTGTTTATTGGTTTGTGTCTGAAATGCCTGTCCGTTGGTTTGTGTCTTATATGCCTGTTTATTGTTTGTGTCTGAAATGCCTGTCCGTTGGTTTGTGTCTTATATGCCTGTTTATTGGTTTGTGTCTGAAATGCCTGTCCATTGGTTTGTGTCTGAAATGCCTGTCCATTGGTTTGTGTCCACCCTGCTCTTTGCGTCATTCACTGAAGAAAAGCACAGACCAACAAAGAAGCTGGTTATTTCTGTAATACTAAAAGCAGAGTGTATCACTATTAACGGAAATATTTATTTAGTCACATAGAAAATGAGCTGCAGAAAAACTTTCACTGGGCTTGGCAGCGATAACTCCATTTCTCGGTCTCATTCAGCAAGTGTAGGAGCAGTGAGAAGATTAGTGCAAAAATACAGCGACAGACAGAAGCAAGCAAATCTCGGGCAGACAGGCAGCCGGACACACAACACTCAGCGGCAATGGCATGTACACAGGAAAGATCGAGCGTGTTAGGGTGGCTTTTGTAACAAAATCAGATTGCACACAAAGAAAAGCTGCACATGAAAACAAAAATTAACGCAGGCAAAGGTAAACGTGTGATTGATTGATGGCTGATCGAGTCAGTGTTGTGACAGGTTGATCTCCGAGAAATATGTTGATAGTTAAGAAAACAATATATATATATATGAACAACTTAGCACTGAGTTAAACAAAATACAGATTAGATTGACCTGCTCACAGCGAACTGTTGCAGGTGAAATTTGTTCATTATTAAATGCACATTAAACTTTTTTAATCAGCAAGCATATTGGGCTGACCTTGAATATAAAAAAATAAATGTAATTTTGAATAAATACAAAGACTTGGAAAAGCATATTAAGCAAGAGAAGGGCATTTATACTCACAAAATAGTAATAATAATGATAATAGTAATACACATCGGTAAAAACGATAGCAAAGACTCGAAAAAGCAGGACAACGGATGCCGTTGCGTATGCAGAAATTCAAGCAAACAAGCAAATCAGTCGAAACCGGGTTCGACAGAGCGTGTGAAAAAAACAAAGACCAGTCAGTCTGTACCGGAGTGTGCGATGGGTGCTATGTACACAGCTCACAATGGGCAAATGGATGACTCTTTGCTACGAAATGATAAATAACAAAAACAACAACAACATACCGGTTGCTAAGGAAGCTTGTTGCTATGCTGAAAGCGTTCAAAATGTGTTTGCTCAAATTCTGACTCTCTTTCTCAGACAGACAGACTAGCTTAAAAAGAGTGCCAGAGAGAAAAAATGAAATTAATCAGAAAGCCGATGTCGCTAGGAAGAGATTCTGGGATAAACTAGATAACAATTGGGGCAAGCGATTAGTTCAAGGCTGCATTCATCAGGCAGCGAACAGCTGGTAGATGTCCAGCAGACCTTGCACCTGGTCGCTGTCGTCTTCGTCAGCCCGGCCCGGCCGCTCCTCGCAGATGGTGCCCAAGGCTGGGCAGCCGGGAGAGTCTGGGAGGCAAGTCACCTGATGTTGCTGTTTTTGCGGCTGCCGCTGCTTTTGCAGCTTCTGTATCTTGGCGCGCAGGCTGTGCGCAGCGGACCAGGTGCAGGCGGTCAGCAGTTGCCGCTGCGGCGGAGACCGCCTGCCCCGGCGACTGCAAACCCGCTGCGTCTCCCTGGCGATTAAGGCGTCGCAAGAGGCCAGGTCTGCCTGACTCAGCTGCATCAGGGGAGGCAGTGGGGTGGCAGTGAGTTTCCTGTGCATGACTTGGTTAAAGCAAATAGCAGCAAGCGGAGAATAGCCGCAGAGCACACACAGAGGAAGAGAATAGCCGCAGAGCACACACAGAGTAAGAGAATAGCCGCAGAGCACACACAGAGTAAGAGAATAGCCGCAGAGCACACACAGAGTAAGAGAATAGCCGCAGAGCACACACAGAGTAAGAGAATAGCCGCAGAGCACACACAGAGTAAGAGAATAGCCGCAGAGCACACACAGAGTAAGAGAATAGCCGCAGAGCACACACAGAGTAAGAGAATAGCCGCAGAGCACACAGAGTAAGAGAATAGCCGCAGAGCACACAGGCCCTCACCTGCATGAGCTGGGCAGCTGCATCAAGCACAGCCTGCATGGAGCAGCCGTGAGCGGCGCCGACAGCATCTGAAGCCAGAAGGTGCCGCCGAGCTACGCACAGCGCCAGCAGCGCGGGCCTGCAGCTGTAGATGGTCACCGAGCACAGGGCAGTCTCCAGGTCGCCGACTGCCCGCTGAAACTGCTCCCTACTGTTGAACAGGGGCGCCAGCAGAGACAGGAAGTGCAGCGGAGTGATGGCGTTCTCCAGCCGGCCGGCCTCCTGCTGCTGCTGCGGCTTCTCGATGCCGGCTGGGTCGCAGGCGGCAGTCGGGCGCAGCTTCACCCGAATGATGGCCGCCATGCGCTCCAGGTCAGTGGGCGAGCCGCCGCACCGGGCGATGCGGACCAGTTTCTCTGGCGAGGGCTGGTTCTGGGGATGGGATTGATGGGTTACTTTGGACTGACAGCTGTTTGGGTAACAATTGGCTTCCTACCTACGGCACTGAGAAGGAGTGGGGTGTTCGATTCAGGTAATATAGCTGTAACGGTGTCTGATGTAGGTATGTCAGGGTGTCTGATGTAGGTATGTCAGGGTGTCTGATGTTGGTATGTCAGGATGTCTGATGTAGGTATGTCAGGGTGTCTGATGTAGGTATGTCAGGGTGTCTTATGTAGGTATGTCAGGGTGTCTGATGTAGTTATGTCAGGGTGTCTGATGTTGGTATGTCAGGATGTCTGATGTAGTTATGTCAGGTGTCTGATGTAGGTATGTCAGGTGTCTGATGTAGGTATCTCAGGTGTCTGATGTAGGTATCTCAGGGTGTCTGATGTAGGTATCTCAGGGTGTCTGATGTAGGTATCTCAGGGTGTCTGATGTAGGTATCTCAGGGTGTCTGATGTAGGTATCTCAGGGTGTCTGATGTAGGTATGTCAGAGTGTCTGATGTAGGTATGTCAGAGTGTCTGATGTAGGTATGTCGGAGTGTCTAATCATGAAAGAATGTCAGTGATACTCAGTGAAGTACAAGTCTACATGCATGCCAGCGGTTGCCTAATTTAGGTACAAGTCGTACATGTAGGTGCATGGACAGCACTGGCTAGAAATCTCTAATAAAAATTACAATTCGTCAATCCTGACAAGGTCACCAAGGTCACAGTCAGATTTCTAAAGCTCACCTCGGGCTCCTCGATCATCCTGGCCGCGATCAGGTAGGCCGCGGTTGCCAGGCAAGACATGTACTTGGCTTTAACCTTGACCCTGGCCAAAAATCTATCGGTAATGTTGACAGCGTGGGCGAAGCACTCAGGAGCCAGGTTGTGAAGTTTGTGCAGGAAACGAAGGCTGAACATGGCCTCGTCGCGTAGGCCGGCGTTCACCTTGTCGTCGCCGCAGACCTTCAGGTGAAAATGTTGAATTGTCTTATTAGCATTTTTCAACAAAAATAATGGCAAAATTCGCGCTTAGCCTACTGACAGTAGCTGCATAGCAAATTTTGAAAGTACTTCCCCTCAAAACAGAAACAAATTAATTTTTTATAATCGAATGTTAATCGTTTTTTTACAAAGATTTATGACGTCGTGCGGTTTGTCTAAGAGTTATTTGAAGCGATACATTTGTTTATATTCATACTATAACTGATTAAGTAACGAAAGAACAAAATGATACACAATATCGTTCATTTGAAAATTTTGAATACATGTAGACATACATGCGCAACACCCAGCCGATCCGGCCAATCCGGCCGGCTGGCAAGGGGCCCAGGTAAGGTAACTGGCAATGTAAGTCGCAAAAATGCCCACCAGAAAAAAGACAAGGCACTAGTTAGCTGACGAGGCATTTAGCCTTAATAAGACAGTTAGAGTTACTACTGCCGTTTACCCAGAGTTACCCAGACCCCCTTGACCTCCCCCCCCCCCTCGGGGGCTAAGCCACCGAATGCACTGGACCCCACTGATCTCACCGTATTATTCAGCAGGCAATCTGTTCTCGGATGGTACACCATCTCGGCATCCAGCAGTCGATAGATGCCCTCTTCGAGGCCGTCGGGCAGCAGAGACCGAGGCGGCGGCGGTGGCGGCGGGGAAACCTGCTGAAGCTGCGTCACGGAATGGACTTCGGTCTGCAGAGTTAAATAGTTAAAATTTGGTCTTTGGTACTTTGGTACTTTCTTTGGACATTTATCATTGAATTAATCACTACTAGATTTTAATCAGTTGACAAACTCACCTGCTCTCGAATCTGCACCTTGTTGCTAATGTTGCTATTATTAATATTGGCCAGTTCCTCGCTTGAAGCAGAGTAACTGCCACTGTAAGAGAATTTCTTGCTGCTCTTTCTGCGTTTTCTACGACTGTCGGACATGTTGTGTACCATAATTCAGATTCCGAGTATGTCTAATTAAATATAATCGTTTATTGAATTCAAGCTAGCACTGTATTAAATAAAGGCTTGAGCTACAAGTAAACAAAATAATAGTGCAAAGGCGACAGTCAAATCTTTACAAACTAAATACAAAGAGAAGCGTAAAAAGCGTAATAATGACCAGCTATATCGTAAAACTAAAATAAATTATGATAAGATCTTAAAAAGGTTAATCTAGGGACTTAAACTATTAGCGGAATGGACCGTTTGGGTAATAAACTTGCAAGCAGTCCTACATTCAATAAAATGAGAGCCCTCGCGCTCTTTATAGATAGATCCAGACCCCCCGAACCCCTCAAAATCGCTCTAGGGGCGGGGTGGCTGTCTCTCCCTGTGCCCAATCAACGGCCACCCTCTCTCTAACAGCCGTCCCCCTTATCTATCCAAGTTCTCCGCAGCGTGGGGAGTGGGGTGGGCTTTACGCTCTCGCAATTAACCCAGCCCCCTCTTCTCTTTCAGTACAGTGTGCGGGGTTGGCTGTTTTCAGAGTCAGCTGACCGGTTCGTCAACCCCCTTCCTCTTCCACAGCACAGGGCGCCATGGGCGATCTCGCAAGGCGAACCTGCTATTATTGAAAAGGCCTGGTAGAGAGAGAGAGAAAATGGAGGGGCGGTCGCAAAACAGCTGATTTTACTAACTTGGTGAAGCGCTTACTTCATTCTTTTTGTCATTCTAATCTTGGGAGTTGTTTTTTTCTTCTTTACCTTTCGCCTCCGAACCGCTCACGTCCTTTTCCCAACGCTGAACTGAAGGTTCATGCATATGACATGTCCTTATTTTTCCACCAACCAACCAACCAACCAGAGAGTACTCTCAAGGCCACGGTTTATTCCGCGTCCTTCCATTCACAATGGCAAGCAGTTGCTCAACCTTCCGATGACCTGCCAATAGTTTTTTGATTTTTCCAAATAGCCTGTTTTTCTCTTGTTCTGACTCAGTTTTGAGTAAATTTGCACCGATTAAACTCACTGCACTGCTTGGTATGCATATAATTACGGAAATATTTATGTAGGAAAGGAGAAAAATTCCGTTTATTTTTAACTTTTTTATAAGATTTTTTTTCCGCATTCAAATTCAGATCCCACTGAACAGCAACCAAAACTGATACAAATCACTCACCCCATTCAGTCCCGGGGCGGAAATTTCTATCCCAATCCCAATGCGATCAGCTGATAATTCCAATCCATGAAGAATATAGATCTCAAGAATTGAAATCCCAAATCCCAATTCAGATCCCAGTGTCCACGCATCGCAATTTTAGTTGTCAATCCAATTCAGATCTTGCATAATTAAAGTTTAGATCCCACATACCAGTTCAGATCCCCCTCCCAGTTTAGATCTCCTCAAATCTTAGTTTAGATCCCACATTTCAGTTTAGATCCCACATTTCAGTTTAGATCCCACATTTCAGTTTAGATCCCACATTTCAGTTTAGATCCCACATTTCAGTTTAGATCCCACATTTCAGTTTAGATCCCACATTTCAGTTTAGATCCCACATTTCAGTTTAGATCCACTCACATCCCAGTTTAGATCCCAATTTAGATCCCCTCACATCCCAGTTTAGATCCCCTCACATCCCAGTTTAGATCCCCTCACATCCCAGCTTAGATCTCCTCACATCCCAGTTTAGATCGTCAAGACTGCTCGGCACGCTCCCGTCATTATACATTGTATAATTTTCATTCACATCAGGCCTGCAAGCTTTCGCGTGTATCGAACATCATTAATTAGTGGTGGAGGGCAGTGCAAGGGCAAAGACAGTCTCCCGGGAGAAACAGCATAATTAGGATTTTGCTCGAAACGCGAAAGCGATTGATGCGGGCTCGCAAAGGAGAAAGGGGGGGAGATGGGAAACTATAGGGTCTAAGATGAAAGAGCAGTCAGGCGAGTGAAAGGGGAATAATCGGGAGTTAGCCCCGCGGGCCTGAGGGAGGCTAAAAACGGGATTTAGAAGGGATGAACTGCAGGCGCGCTGCCTCAGATGTTCGATCCCCCCCCCAGCCCCGGGGGAGAAAACACCATGCAGAGAGCTCAGTGGGGGGGCATTGGTGACAGCAAGATCGGATTCAGAAGAAAGAGCTCTTAAAGCTTCTAGAGAATTGAGGCGACTCCGGAGATGGGAAGAGGATGGATGGAATATTTGCAGTGAGGTGTGCATTAGACGGCACTAGGAGACAGTCAGTTTGAGCTGGGAGGCCGTGCATAGCGTGACTCACTTATCGTATCCGGTATGGATAGAGTAGAAAGAAAGATTTTGACAGAACGAGTTGGAGACAGAAATGACGAAGAAAGACATAGGAGTAAAAAGACTGAAGGTAAACTGAAGAGAGCGGGTCTTGAGTGATGCCTCGGGCAGATGTTGCTACGGCCAAACCAGCAGTGAGCAGTGCTGTTGAGTTGAGTCCCGCTCAACCCAACTCCCTTCCCCAATCCCTCTTCTAATTCATCATCTTTGCTCCATCGGACTGGCTTGGCTGAATTGACCGAACAAAGACCTACCCCAACTCGTGTGCCAACTCATATCTCTGAGGATAGCTATATCGAGTCGTTTTAAGCCTTGACAGCATATCAAAGTTTGAGCTTGTATGAGGGGTCGAAACCTGATGATAGACAGGTCTTGAGAGCGCGTGCCAAGTATTGGAAGCGGGTGAGAAGTCTAGGTTGTTGCGTAAGACACCCCATTGCGAGACCTTTGTCCCTGAGCACTGAAGTCTTTGTGATATAGCGAGCGATAAGTTGATTTGGTGAGGTTTATAGAAGTCTTTGTTTCCAGCCTCGGCCTCAGTTCTCACTTCCCCACCTGCCCTCGCCGCCGCGGTCTCCGGGTCCGGGAACTGAGCGAATATTGAATGAATAACAAAGACCTCAGCTCCGAAGAATCGAAATTGAGAGGCCGAATTTCCGACGGGGCTTGCGTGGGGAAAACAGATGCTTGGGATTGGGAATTGGCACAGGTGGAGGAAAGGGAAAAATATGCTGGGCGTCTTTGTTCGCCGCCCCAACTGAGACGCCCTCTTATCTCATTCGGTCTTTGTTCGGGTTTGAATCGAGCTGCATGGAACAGAGACTCGTGCCAAATTGGGCAGGGCAATATATATTTTAGCCGCTACGCTGTGCCACGCATATGCCGACTGTTTTTTCTATGGACCCAACAACGCAAACAAAGACCTGGCCTAAAATCTTTGAATCTTTGTTGTCGGTGCCAAACCGGTAACTTTCCATCCACGTGTTTCTGCTCGTCTGGGACGTATGGCTAAATGACTTGCGACACAATGATTCTACTTCCTTTTTTCTAAAGAATTGCCTCGTAAAACAAACAGCAGCACCTGCTTGCAGTCTGTGGGCTTCACCGGTGCAATCGCCAGCTCCGATCTCTCTGTTGCGTAAGCTTGACCTGCTAATCTCAATTAGCAAACAATTTCAGTTTGGACCGCTGTTGAAAATCGAGTTTGCATCAACAGATTACGCAATCGATTTTTTGTAATCTGTTGTTGCAGAAATATTTAGCAAAAGCAGGGCACTATCTCTTTATGAGCTGTGTAACTGTTGCTGGAAAGCACACCTACGGGAGCTTTGAAATTACTTTTAATCAAGAGAAGTACCTGGGTACCTTTATATTCATAATTCATATCGTTTAGAGGTTAACTGCGCATCAGTGGGTCACCTGAACCCTAACAAGCTGCTCTAGGGTGTCAGCTGACCCCCTCAATAAGTTGCTCCATGGTGTCAGCTGACTTCCCACCCAACAATCTGCTTTAGGGCGTCAGCTGACCCCCCCACCCAACAATCTGCTTTAGGGTGTCAGCTGACCCCCCCCACCCAACAATCTGCTCTAGGGTGTCAGCTGACCCCTCAATAAGTTGCTCCATGGTGTCAGCTGACTTCCCACCCAACAATCTGCTTTAGGGCGTCAGCTGACCCCCCCCCCACCCAACAATCTGCTTTAGGGCGTCAGCTGACCCCCCCCACCCAACAATCTGCTTTAGGGCGTCAGCTGACCCCCCCCACCCAAAAATCTGTTTTAGGGCGTCAGCTGACCCCCCCCCCACCCAACAATCTGCTTTAGGGCGTCAGCTGACCCCCCCCCACCCAACAATCTGCTTTAGGGCGTCAGCTGACCCCCCCACCCAACAATCTGCTTTAGGGCGTCAGCTGACCCCCCCCCACCCAAAAATCTGTTTTAGGGCGTCAGCTGACCCCCCCCCCACCCAACAATCTGCTTTAGGGCGTCAGCTGACCCCTCCCCCAACAAGCTACTCTTTTACAGTAAGCTCAGGCAGGACTGCACCTCCAAGCATGCATGCACAGGAAGCCATTTGTCCCCAATGTGCCCCACCAGTTCACGGAGAAAGCGCACTGCACAGGTTTAAATTGCCCAGACAGTTCAAAAACAGCCGCTTGAACGGAAACTGCTGCATCAGGTATAACAAAGATTGCCGCCTGAAAATATCAACCTTTGTTAGCACAGGTGAAATGATAACCTTTTGTTTAACTTGAAATAGTTTAACAAAATCTATTAATAATTAGCTGATACAGAAATATACGCTCTATGAGTTTAACTGAATGGTAATTAGAGGCATCTAATTGCAGAAATGTCTAAGAAAGCTAAATTTGATTTAAATGAGTAAACAGAGTTAGTCTAACTGCAGTGTGAACAGAGCCCAGGGTCGCGTACACCGAGTGCGCACCAAAACAGTTCGTTTGGTTCCCTGCTTGGCCTTGCCACACTGTATGAGTTCGATTTGTTGCTAGCTAATTTGTTTATTGATAAGGCCCAGGCCGCGAGTGGGCGGCTTCGCAAGCACTTGCTGCATGCAACTGGGTTGCTGAGGAGCGAGTCTCTTCTGATACTGTTGCAATTTCTGTCTGGTTATGGAGCTGCTGATTGCAGATAATTGGATACACGTTATTAGGCATGCATGAGAAAATGCAGCTGAGAGAGGGAGAGAGAGAAAGAGAGAGAGAGAGAGAGACAGGGGTGGAAGTGAACGACTACAGAAAATAAAGATAAATGAGAGAGGAGACAGATGGAAAAGATGGATAGAAAGGCGTGGAAAAGGACTGAAAGTCAATCAAAAGATCTGGGACGCTCAGTCAGAGACAGGAGTGCTCAGTGAGGGACATGAGTGCTCAGTGAGGGACAGGAGTGCTCAGTGAGGGACAGGAGTGCTCAATGAGAGACAGGAGTGCTCAATGAGAGACAGGAGTGCTCAATGAGGGACAGGAGTGCTCAGTGAGAGACAGGAGTGCTCAGTGAGAGACAGGAGTGCTCAATGAGGGACAAGAGTGCTCAATTAGAGACAGGAGTGCTCAATTAGAGACAGGAGTGCTCAGTGAGAGACAGGAGTGCTCAGTGAGGGACAGGACTGCTCAGTGAGAGACAGGAGTGCTCAGTGAGGGACAGGAGTGCTCAGTGAGGGACAGGAGTGCTCAATGAGGGACAGGAGTGCTCAATGAGGGACAGGAGTGCTCAATTAGAGACAGGAGTGCTCAGTGAGAGACAGGAGTGCTCAATGAGGGACAGGAGTGCTAAAAATGTGGTTCTTAATAATTTCCATGTATTTCAGAAACAATTAAATGCAACATGAAAATTAAAGAAAAAATCCAGCTGGTTTTCAAATTACTCTCGAATTTCCTAACTCGTTCTGTACCCAAACTGCAAACTCCATTTGTTTGTTGCTGTCCGCAATTCATGGCAAGGCAAGCCGCGGTTTTGCTTGGCAAAAGTGCGCGGCTCAGGCTGGCATGCTTTTGCATCCCAAAATTCCCATAATGGGAATTGTTTAGCCGTGCGGCACCTCGAAACTTGACACCGATTCGGGAACGCGTGCCGACGCCGAGGGGGGGTGGGACCGCTCGGTTAATGGGATTCCTGCGCGTTGCAGCTACAGGGGATATTTATAGCAGAAATGACTGCAGCTTTGTTTGTCTTTGTCCGTCTGCTGTTAACCGGGAACAGCAAAATCGTGTTGGGAAAAACTGGGTCAGTTGAGACGGCGTTCGACTCTGCAATGGGTAGATAGATAGATAGATAGATAGATAGATAGATAGATAGATAGATAGATAGATAGATAGATAGATAGATAGATAGATAGATAGATAGATAGATAGATAGATAGATAGATAGATAGATAGATAGATAGATAGATAGATAGATAGATAGATAGATAGATAGATAGATAGATAGATAGATAGATAGATAGATAGATAGATAGATAGATAGATAGATAGATAGATAGATAGATAGATAGATAGATAGATAGATAGATAGATAGATAGATAGATAGATAGATAGATAGATAGATAGATAGATAGATAGATAGATAGATAGATAGATAGATAGATAGATAGATAGATAGATAGATAGATAGATAGATAGATAGATAGATAGATAGATAGATAGATAGATAGATAGATAGACACAGCAGCTGACGCAGATGGCCCCAGCTGCTGCAGCAAGCCCTGTCAGTATAAAAGTGCACAGACCTGTTTCAGCTCAGGTTCAGCCGCAGCCCAGCACTGCAGTGTCAGTTTGGCGGGTTCCCACGACGTCACGGCAGTTGCAGCCTGGCTGATTGCAGCACACAGCTGGCCGGAATCTGGTGCAGGCAGGCCGGCTGTCATCGCGTTTCATGCGCACTGAGAATGGAAATGGTTTGTCAGTTCTGTGTGGTTTTGGATTTCAATTGATTACAAGTTCAGTGGGCTGTTTGATGTTTTTGGACAAGAAATGCGCAAATTAAAGCTTCATCAGGTTTTAGAGTTCGGCCGAAAAAAACTGATTCTTAATTTTGAGCGTCTTCTTTCGGTGTCATGTTTTTTAAGTTTTGCTCGCGATGTTTTACGTCAGATATGACGTCTGCAGCGAACGTCACAGGAAAGGCGAATTGCATCAGAAATAAATGCGATTTACTGAAGGGGGAATTGCTGATATAGTGACAAATTCATGGGGAATTGTTCAAATGATTATGAACTCATGGGGCACCGCTCCGATTGTTATGAACTCATGGGGAACTGCTCCGATTGTTATGAACTCATGGGGAACTGCTCCGATTGTTATGAACTCATGGGGCACCGCTCCGATTGTCATGAACTCATGGGGCACCGCTCCGATTGTCATGAACTCATGGGGAACTGCTCCGATTGTCATGAACTCATGGGGAACTGCTCCGATTGTTATGAACTCATGGGGAACTGCTCCGATTGTTATGAACTCATGGGGCACCGCTCCGATTGTCATGAACTCATGGGGCACCGCTCCGATTGTCATGAACTCATGGGGAACTGCTCCGATTGTCATGAACTCATGGGGCACCGCTCCGATTGTTATGAACTCATGGGGAACTGCTCCGATTGTTATGAACTCATGGGGAACTGCTCCGATTGTTATGAACTCATGGGGCACCGCTCCGATTGTCATGAACTCATGGGGCACCGCTCCGATTGTCATGAACTCATGGGGAACTGCTCCGATTGTCATGAACTCATGGGAACTGCTCCGATTGTTATGAACTCATGGGGAACTGCTCCGATTGTTATGAACTCATGGGGCACCGCTCCGATTGTCATGAACTCATGGGGCACCGCTCCGATTGTCATGAACTCATGGGGAACTGCTCCGATTGTTATGAACTCATGGGGCACCGCTCCGATTGTCATGAACTCATGGGGAACTGCTCCGATTGTCATGAACTCATGGGGAACTGCTCCGATTGTTATGAACTCATGGGGAACTGCTCCGATTGTCATGAACTCATGGGGCACCGCTCCGATTGTCATGAACTCATGGGGAACTGCTCCGATTGTCATGAACTCATGGGAACTGCTCCGATTGTCATGAACTCATGGGGAACTGCTCCGATTGTTATGAACTCATGGGGAACTGCTCCGATTGTTATGAACTCATGGGAACTGCTCCGA
Organism: Macrostomum lignano; assembly: GCA_002269645.1. Taxonomy (NCBI): domain Eukaryota; kingdom Metazoa; phylum Platyhelminthes; family Macrostomidae; genus Macrostomum; species Macrostomum lignano. Next base: position 84,836 of record NIVC01002419.1, read on the forward strand.
TTGTCATGAACTCATGGGGCACCGCTCCGATTGTCATGAACTCATGGGGAACTGCTCCGATTGTCATGAACTCATGGGGAACTGCTCCGATTGTCATGAACTCATGGGGCACCGCTCCGATTGTCATGAACTCATGGGGAACTGCTCCGATTGTCATGAACTCATGGGGAACTGGTCTGATTGTCATGAACTCATGGGAATTGCTCAGATTGTCATGAACTCATTTGGAATTGCTCAGATGGTCATGAACTCATGGGAAATTGCTCAGATGAACTCATGTGGAACTGCTCCGATTGTCATGAACTCATGGGCACCGCTCCGATTGTCATGAACTCATGGGGCACCGCTCCGATTGTCATAACTCATGGGAAATCGCTCAGATGGTCATGAACTCATGGGGAATTGCTCAGATGGTCATGAACTCATGGGGAATGGCTCAGATGGTCATGAACTCATGGGGAATTGCTCAGATGGCCATGAACTCATGGGGAACTGCTCCGATTGTCATGAACTCATGGGGAATTGCTCAGATGGTCATGAACTCATGGGGAATTGCTCAGATGGTCATGAACTCATGGGGAATTGCTCAGATGGTCATGAACTCATGGGGAATTGCTCAGATGGTCATGAACTCATGGGGAATTGCTCAGATGGTCATGAACTCATGAGGAATTGCTCGCATGGTCATGAACTCATGGGGAACTGCTCAGATGGTCATGAGCTCATGAGGCACTGCTCAAATGGAGAATTTCTCACGGGCATGTTGGCAGGTGACACTGATATTCGACACCGCTCTCAGGCGTTATATTTTTGCCGCGCCAAAATCCAGGCCATTCGCTAATTGAACCCCCCGACCTGGAAAATGCCTCATCAAGTCAGCTGCAGGTGATACCTGATACTAATGACATTGTGGCCCTCGGCACAGGCTCGCGAGAGCATGTCTGTCTCAGCCATTTTTGTTTTCCGAGAATACCCTCTGAGTGATTCGATATGATCTAAAAATCCGCTTTCGCGCCAGCTGCAGCACCCCCCCCCTCTGGCTGGTTTTGCACGGCTCGTGTCTGTGCCTTCCTGTCTGAAGCAGAGCCTGCTAGCATTGGTGTCGTATTCGTCTGCATTCACTGACTGAATTAATTCTAGATAGGTATGAATTCAAATGCTTTGCCACCACCTATCTGGTTCGTGCTTGATCAGTTCTTACTCTTCTCTCCTCTCATCTTAGCCCTGCCTCTCTCTTCTCTCCTCTCATCTTAGCCCTGCCTCTCTCTTCTCTCCTCTCAGCTCTCTCTGTTCTCTCCTCTTTCTTCTCTCCTCTCTCTTTTCTTCTCTCTCTTCTCTCCTCTCCCCCCTCTCCTCTCAACTCTCTCTCTTCTCTCTTCTCTCCTCTCTCCTCTCAACCTTCTCTCTTCTCTCCTCTCTATTTTCTTCTCTCTCTCTTCTCTCCTCTCCCCTCTCCTCTCAACTCTCTCTCTTCTCTCCTCTCTCCTCTCAACCCTCTCTCCTCTCTCCTCTCTTTTTTCTTCTCTCTTCTCTCCTCTCTCTTTTCTTCTCTCTCTTCTCTCCTCTCCCCTCTCCTCTCAACTCTCTCTCTTCTCTCTTCTCTCCTCTCTCCTCTCAACCCTCTCTCTTCTCTCCTCTCTATTTTCTTCTCTCTCTTCTCTCCTCTCCCCTCTCCTCTCAACTCTCTCTCTTCTCTCCTCTCTCCTCTCAATCCTCTCTCCTCTCTCCTCTCTTTTTTCTTCTCTCTTCTCTCCTCTCTCTTTTCTTCTCTCTCTTCTCTCCTCTCCCCTCTTTTCTCAACTCTCTCTCTTCTCTCCTCTCAACTCTGTTTCTCTTCTCTTCTCAACTCTGAACCTCTCTCTTATTCGATAATCGATTTTTGAACTGGCAAGGAGTGTAGAATTATTGAGAGTGCCATCTGTTTACACCTTACCCAATGCCTGTGGGAGAATAGGGGAACACAGAGATAAGAGGCTTCCCCATTCCAGTCCAGAAACCTCTGGTTTCATTAACCCTTGAATTGATTGACTTCTGGCACTCGGTGCACCAGCACAACTTGTCTGCGCACAGATGGTACGAGATGGCAGGTTAATACCAGCATTTGGCTGACACGCCCCTGCAATTATAGAATAATCCGATATGGGATTAGGTGTTGGCTTACATAAATTCACAAGCCTCATGTGGCTAGGGGCCTTCAGGCACGTTTCTCCTCGTAAAGATCTAAACCTGCTTTATGGCTTGTGTGTCAGAATTAGAGCACTCTTAGGGACCCATTTTCCAGCTGCGCAAAAATTCTCCAAGGCTGCTTTTTTCCGTGCGCAATCTCGGAATAAATTGTGCTTTTTCAGTTTTTCTGCTTTGCACTTTTAGAATTAAACTGCGCGCAAAGAGGGGTAAGAGCAGCTGTTTTTATTATGTCTCACGAGGCCGCCTTCAAGGTGAATCGCGTCTCCGAAAAAATGCGTTGCTTTCGACCCAAAGTATAATGAGGCATGTGTGATGCGCTGAGGGCATCGAGGGCTGCCATTGAATTCGATAGGAATTATTGTCAGGAGTGCCAATGAGATTGTCAGGGTCCCCAATGAGATTGTCAGGAGTGCCAATGAGATTGTCAGGAGTGCCAATGAGATTGTCAGGGTCCCCAATGATATTGTCAGGAGTGCCAATGAGATTGTCAGGGTCCCCAATGAGATTGTCAGGAGTGCCAATGAGATTGTCAGGAGTGCCAATGAGATTGTCAGGTCCCTAATGAGATTGTCAGGAGTGCCAATGAGATTGTCAGGAGTGCCAATAAAATTGTCAGGAGTGCCAATGAGATTGTCAGGTGCACGAATTTTTATGTCAGGTGCACAGATGTTTATGTCAGGGGCGCCAGTGAAATTGTCAGGAGCGTCATTGGCATTGTCTGGGCCGTCAATGTGACTGTCAGGCGCAAAAATACGTGAGATTGCAAAGAAAAGCAACTGTGAAAGTACACAGCAAAGGTTTTTATTGCGGATGTATTTGGCTGGGTTTCTAACTGACCCATTTCCAGCAGTGCAGAGGCCGCGGAATGCAGGCATTTGAGATGCGCAAATGCAAAACTACCTTTGTTGTTGCACTTTTCAGTTGGTCAAGAGAAACAGATCAGCAAAGGTCGCACGAGGTCAACGCGTGCATGTTTTACTTATGGAGCGAGGGCCCAGGCATCATAGATAAAGTATACTTTATCTATGCCAGGCATGTTCTGAGGGAGCATCGCTGCTCCAAGTCCAAATAAAAACAGTCAGATTGGAGCGACCTTGCAGTGACCTAGAAAATTAGTCTATCACTGTAAGATAAACAAAATTATTCAAAAACCAGCCAGTAGTCGAACTTCGCTACTAAAAGTAGAAATATGAAAAAATAATGTCCTTTTTATCTGTTTTAAGCCTAACCTGTTTTAAGCTTATGCCAAAAAAATTCTCGTTAAATTTGTAAAAACATAAAAATAATAGTTTAGAATTCGAAATTCATTAAATAAAATATTTGGACGGTAGAAATATGAAAAATGATAATTAAACAAAATAAAGCTGTGAAGCAACTTATAATTCGAATAGTGGCAGATTCTAAGCTCTATACTGAAAGTGCGAACGTAGATTAGATCGAGATTGAAGCAAGGACTTGACACTGTTCTAAACACTGTTTTCTAAAATATTATAGAAGTACATTTTAAAAGTACATTTCATGCAGAATTTAATAGTATACGCTTTGGCGGCATGCAAAAGCTACGATAATTTCTTTATCGAGTTTCGTCAGTCCAGTCCGATTATTCCAAAAGTTCCAGCATCCCCGGTCCTCATCAGTCCCAGCATCCCCAGGCCTCATCAGTCCCAGCACCTGGCCTTGAAGAAGGCCTGCATCTCCAAGTCGTCCACTGAGCGCCCGTTGACTCCCGCGTAGACCTGCTTGCAGATTCCCGTCTTCATCTTGTCCTCCAGCGTGGCGATGTACTTGTCCAGGATGGCTAGAATAGAGTGTGCCGTCTGGGGTTGAAATTATACACAACTAAGAAACAACAAAACAAACAACACAACTAAGCAACAACAAAACAAACAACACAACTAAGCAACAACAAAACAAACAACACAACTAAGCAACAACCAAGAAACAACACAACTAAGCAACAACAAAACAAACAACACAACTAAGCAACAACAAAACAAACAACACAACTAAGCAACAACAAAACAAACAACACAACTAAGCAACAACAAAACAAACAACACAACAAGAAACAACACAACTAAGCAACAACAAAACAAACAACACAACTAAGCAACAACACAACTAAGCAACAACACAACTAAGCAAAACAACACAACAAGAAACAACACAACTCAAACAACAACTAAGCAACAACACAACACAACAACAAGAAACAACACAACTAAGCAACAACAAAAACTAAGCAACAACAAAAACTAAGCAACAACAAACTAACAACTAAGCAACAACACAACTAAGCAACAACAAAGTAAGCAACAACAAACTAAGCAACAACACAACTAAGCAACAACAAACTAAGCAACAACACAACTAAGCAACAACAAAGCTAAGCAACAACACAACTAAGCAACAACACAACTAAGCAACAACACTAAGCAACAACACAACTAAGCAACAACACAAACTAAGCAACAACACAACTAAGCAACAACACAACTAAGCAACAACAAAGCTAAGCAACAACACAACTAAGCAACAACACAACTAAGCAACAACACAACTAAGCAACAACACAACTAAGCAACAACAAACTAAGCAACAACACAACTAAGCAACAACACAAGCTAAGCAACAACACAACTAAGCAACAACACAACTAAGCAACAACACTAAGCAACAACACAACTAAGCAACAACACAACTAAGCAACAACAAAGCTAAGCAACAACACAACTAAGCAACAAACAAAACTAAGCAACAAGACAACTAAGCAACAACACAACTAAGCAACAACACAACTAAGCAACAACACAACTAAGCAACAACAAAGCTAAGCAACAACACAACTAAGCAAAACACAACTAAGCAACAACACAACTAAGCAACAACACAACTAAGCAACAACAAAGCTAAGCAACAACACAACTAAGCAACAACACAACTAAGCAACAACAAAGCTAAGCAACAACACAAACTAAGCAACAACAAACTAAGCAACAACACAACTAAGCAACAACACAACTAAGCAACAACACAACTAAGCAACAACACAAACTAAGCAACAACACAACTAAGCAACAACACAACTAAGCAACAACACAACTAAGCAACAACACAACTAAGCAACAACACAACTAAGCAACAACACAACTAAGCAACAACACAACTAAGCAACAACACAACTCAGCACAACACAACTCAGCAACAACAACACAACTAAGCAACAGCACAACTGGCCGCTCGCACTCACGCAGTCCCATGACGCGGCCCCACTTGATCATGTACTCTGGCAGGCGGGCGTCATCGAACTTCTCGTGCTTAACCAGAAGGCGACAATCTCGCCGAAGATGTACGCGTCGTCAAACGACGGATTGCCGGCGTCGGAGACGGGGAATCGACAGTAGATGTCCACGGCGCGCAGCGGCTGCGGACGCGCCAGGAGCATGTCGGCGGCCTCGATGTAGGCGTCGTGGACAGCCTGGCGACATTCTCTGCGCCTCCTCGAACATGGCCAGCGCCTCGTCCGGCTTCTCCGCGGCGCGTAGGGCGCGCGCCAGAGTCAACCGGGCAGCAGCGCTCGGACGATTAATTGGCGCTGGTTTGACGGCTTTGGCGCGGTTGTGGCGCCGATACTGGCGCAGATTCTGGCGCCGATTCGGCTGCGGTTGCTGCGAAGTCTGCGGCGCCGACGGTTCAGTGGGAGTCGCTGCTTTTGCGGCTGCAGCGCCTTTGGCAGCTGCGGCGCCGCCACCTCTCGTTGCGGTAGCGCCACCCCTGGTTGATGTGGCGCCGCCTCTTGTGGCGCCGCCTTTGCAGCAGCGCCACCTCTTGTGGCGCCACCTCTTGCGGCAGCGCCGCCTCTACTAGGAGCTGGCGCGGTGGCAGCGCCTCTCCCTGCCTGAGCAGCGCCACCTCTGGCGCCACCTGCGCAAAATCAATGATTAGATAATAATGAGCTTTAACCCTGTCTCTGGGCAATCATCTCTGACTTTGGCGGCCACTGGCCTTTAGCTAGACAGAGCTTCTGGGCTGTGGCGACATTGGGCAAACCTCAACTGATGGCATGGGCAACGATGCACTTTATTTCCCTAGCTGCATACAGAAAGCACTTTACAATTGAGGTCCACACCTCTGGCACCGCCTCGACCTGCAGGCACAGTTGCAGCAGCTGCCGGCGGCGCAGCGGCGGCTGCCGCTTTCGGCGCTTCCACTGCCGC
>NIVC01002420.1:0-95000 GCA_002269645.1 Macrostomum lignano
CAATATATTAGAGGCGATATGAGGCTTCCAAATCTCGTCAAAAATTTTAAACTTACTATCCTATTGCATTTCATTTTTATCAATAAGTATTTTTTTCAGTTTATGATAAGTTTACAGTGAAAGCAAGATTTCAGACTTACTTCTTAAAGTAGAAGCATTTGAACATTTCGCCTAAAATAATTTTTCAGTTTCGCTGCAAAAGGTAGCAACAAATTTCAAAATATTTATAGACTTTTGAAAGGAAGACCAATGTTCATCTTCTTTATGGGTCCTGCCCAAAGATCATATATCCACAGGATGGGGCCACCGCTTGTGGCCATAGAAGCCAATGTAAAAAATTTCCATCTCGCGACAGAGCAAAAATCAGCTACTGAACTCAATTTCGTCAGTAGTCTCTACAGTACATGTATAATACCATTCTAGATTCTAGATTCTAGATTGAGTAGCTTTCAGGGGTGTCGGAACCGGGAGGGGGAGCATGGGGGTGGAGCCCCCCCCACTTTTTAGCATGATCCTGCATGTGCCCTTTTGAATTTTAAACAAGTGTTGGGTGTTGGGCTTTGGCTTTTCAGAGTCTTGGAGCTAAGGGTATAAAGCTGGAGCGAGAGGCACCGTTACTATCCACCCTAGAGATCAATGTAAATGTAAGAATAAAGAATGTATAGTGACCAGTGGTAGGGTAGGCACATAGCTTGTGCTCCCTTCCTCAAGCGACAAGCCTTCCTTCCTTCTTTCTCTGCCCCCATCACCATCACCGGTTGGTTGTATAGGCCCCGTACCCTCAATGGGGTATGTGATCATATAGTTCATGTTGTTCTTAATCCCATTCCACTACAGTTTTTATCTAATGTGCCTAAAGCCTAGTGCTTTTAGTGTTTAGGCCCTTTTACTTTGGCGTCTCTGATCGACATTCCGAGTCTGCCAGACAGTCTGACGCTGCTGCCGGATGTGCCATTGCTTGCAAAGGAGAGTTTCAGCCTAGCACCAGTCAGCGCAGCCGACGTTGTGAGGCTCGCCAAACAGTCATCGGCGGGAAAGCGCTGGGTCCGGACGAGGTGCCCATCGAGGCGCTGCGCATCCACTGTGTGGCCAGTGAGGTCGTCAGATTGATGAATTGCGTGCTCTTCGGTGATGAGGCACCCAACGAATGGACCACGGCGCACATCGTCGCTATTCTAAAAAGCCGGGCACCACGGCTTTAGGAGCATCGAGTAGTAGCTGCCTTCAGTGCTGCGCTGCGAAGCTGTTCAAACGGATGCTCCTAATCGCGGTTTGCAGCCCGTGCTGGATCCGTACCTGCGTCCTGAGCAGAACGGCTTCCGGCCCCATCGCGGCACAGTGACGCAGATCCTGGCTCTTCACCGAGTCATCAAGGAGGCGCGACACCCCAATCGATCCTGATTATAATCTTCAAAGATTTCAAGACGGCGTTCGACTCGGTCGTCAGTCTGTGCTTCCAAAGGTGCTCCGTGCGTACAACGTGCCAGAGCAGCTGAGTTCCGCCATCATGGTGATGTACGAGCGTACCGTGATACGAAAGCTACTGTTTCAACACCGGACGGCCTATCGGACTTCTTTGAGACATCCTCTGGAGTGCTCCAGGGAGACGACGGCTTTCTGTTGCGGCGACGCCTGGGTTAGCGGATCAGCGTGCTTGGCTACGCCGACGATCTCGCCCTGCTGTCCTCACTGTCGAGGGCGCCCAGCAACAACTGGACAAGCTAGTTGCTGTTGCGGCGAGTGTCGACCTGGAGGTCAACACGCAGAAAACCGTCGTACTCTGCGTGCCGGACGACATCGGGCTGCGATTTTGTGCCGAGGCGCTGCTGGACAGACGACGGAGCTCCGCGCTGTCAGAACCTCGTCTACCTCGTGGTCTGGTTCCCGGCGTCCGCGATGATTAGTTCTGTGAGGGCAGTCCTGCAGTCCGAGGCCTTACCTGACCGCCAGAGGGCGGCGTTGTTCCAGGCGGTGATCGAGACTGTCCTGCTGTACAACGCCGAGACCTGAACGCTGACGGAGTCGCTCGAACAACAAAGTTGACGCAGCGCACTCTGGCCTGCTGCTCGCTGCCTTCAAGATCGGCTACGAGCGAGTGACTAACGCGCTTTGTATCACCGCGCCGGCCTGGTCCGCCATCGTCGGCGACTCCAGCTGGCAGGTCACATCATATGCGCCGAGTCGTACTGCCCACAGCCGGTGCAGGTGCTGTTGCTGACGCTGCAGGCACCCTACCGGCGGGGCAGGCATGCACTCGGCGTTTCGTCGACTGCTGCTAGCTGACGCCGGCGCCCCGGATTCGGCCGGCGGCGTGGCGTTCGTTCGCGCCTGGCCCTGAGGCGCGCCCTGTGACGCTGAACGCGTATTTTGTTGCTGTTGTTGTCGAGTATAACCGCAATCCCAAGACTTAAGCAGACTTAAAACTTAAGCAGACTTAAGCAGACTGGTTGCAGATCTGCTAGAAGAATAAAGAGAAAGCGCCAAGAGGAACTGAAGGAGACAACCAAGAGATCCAGCAAATGAACTGATTGGTCTTGCCCTTGCAAATTTCATTTGTTTGGGATATTTACTAAATAAATTGATAGTGCTGTGCAGTTGCGCAATGTTTAAATCAGTTGAAAATTCGAGCATTTCCAGACTTCCAGTTCCAACACAGAATTGAATATTGATTGACCTGGTTGTCACAATGTCACAAAATGACATTGTCACAGCAGGTTTTGGGGTGCCCTTAAATTTCAAAAATGTATATGAAATCTGCCCTCCCACCAATAGCCCCCCCACTTTGAAAAATGTTCCGACACCGCTAGCTTTTTATTTAATTCATCAAAAAGTTCTATCACATTCAATCACTCAATAATAGCGTCTCTGTCCCTAAGCTACTGAACTCAAGATTTAAGCAACCCATGTCGGATTTTTTCGCACTAAGTGACGAAAAACAGCGGTCGCGCTTTCCCAATTGCCGCAATACAAAGTGGCCTATCTACGGAATAGCTATAAGATCTATGGTCTAGCCTTTCTTATAGCACTGTTGATATTCATGAAAGTTTTCCTTTAGAAAATTAAGCTTCTATGTAAATTTTACATCCTATGCCTAGAAACTGGCACAACCCACCTGGTTGGTTTTATGAATCTAGTTTATCATTCTGTTACTAAATTTATTGTTTTCTTTGAAATTTGGAAGTCCAGATATTGAGAATTTATAGCGCTAAAAAGATTAATTCTCACTTCCAAGATGGTAACTTGTTAACCAACAGAGCACCAATTAATAGGTTGGTAAATTGATTTTTTATCTTATATCATTTTGACAGATTAAAGTTGATACATTAATTAGTTATTGATTGATGGAGCAGTCATCATGTCAAACAAAATAGTCACCATGTCAAACATAAAAGAAGCTTCAGGTCAAACACAATAGAAGCATCATGAGAAACATAAAAGAGCCACCATTTCAAACATAAAAGAGCCATCATGTCAAACAACTGAGCCACCATGTCAAACATAAAAGAGCCATCATGTCAAACAACTGAGCCACTATGTCAAACATAAAAGAGACACCATCTTCAAACGTAAAATAAGCGTCATGCCAAACATAAAGGAGCCACTATAAAGCAGAGGAAATTGTTGAACTAGCTACTTGCTATCGGTGGATGCTTGCTATCTGGGGGATGCTTGCTTTCGGGGTATGCTTGCTATCTGGGATATGCTTGCTATCTGGGGTATGCTTGCTATTGGGGGATGCTTGCTATCGGTGGATGCTTGCTATCTGGAGGATGCTTGCTATCGGGGTATGCTTGCTGTCAGGGGGATGCTTGCTATCTGGGGGATGCTTGCTATCTGGGGTATGCTTGCTGTCTGGGGGATGCTTGCTATCGGGGGGGATGCTTGCTATCGGGGGGGATGCTTGCTATCGGGGGGGATGCTTGCTATCTGAGGGATGCTTGCTATCTGAGGGATGCTTGCTATCTGAGGGATGCTTGCTATCTGAGGGATGCTTGCTATTTGGGGGATGCTTGCTATCTGGGGTATGCTTGCTATCTGGGGTATGCTTGCTGTCAGGGGGATGCTTGCTATCTGAGGGATGCTTGCTATCTGAGGGATGCTTGCTATTTGGGGGATGCTTGCTATCTGGGGTATGCTTGCTATCTGGGGTATGCTTGCTGTCAGGGGGATGCTTGCTATCTGAGGGATGCTTGCTATCTGGGGGATGCTTGCTATCTGGGGTATGCTTGCTGTCTGGGGGATGCTTGCTATCTGGGGGGATGCTTGCTATCTGGGAGATGTTTGCTATCTGGGGGATGCTTGCTATCTGGGGTATGCTTGCTGTCTGGGGGATGCTTGCTATCTGGGGGGATGCTTGCTGTCTGGGGGATGCTTGCTATCGGGGGGATGCTTGCTATCTGGGGGATGCTTGCTGTCTGGGGGATGCTTGCTATCTAGAGGATGCTTACGGTCTGGGGGATGCTTGATATCTGGGGAAGGCTTGCGGTCTGGCGGATGCTTGCATGCTGTCTGGGGATGCTTGCTCTCTTGGTATGGTTTCTTTTTAGAGGGAATATCTGTTGTTTTTTGAAGGCTTTATTTCGCTGTCTATTTGTTACTTATAAAGAACAAATATTCTATCCAGATGTCCCCCATCGGGGGGCAAAGATAGCTAGTCCATATACTAAAAAATGGTCTGTATGTGTCTCTATCTATGTAATCGATTAGCGAAAAAACGGCTCAACCGATTTTCATGAGACTTGCACTGTTTGATCAGAAATTTTCCCGTAACGGTACATGTGTCTAAGTGAATAATGATTAGCCAAATGTGGTTAACGATTTAGCAGAATACTATTAATTTCATTTTACGATAGATTCTCCACTTTGCAGCGTTCACAAAAACTGAACGCACTGCTGGAAAACTTTTAGTCAGCCCCGTCTGGATCGGTGTTAAATATCAGAGTTTGCAGTTGCCAAGACCAATGTTTGCATGTCGCACCAACTCTCACAAGTAAAGTAGCGGCAACATTTAGATTGCTTATTTGAGTTTTACAACCGGGTCTGAATTTTGCTCAAATAAGAATTCGCCTAACCTAGGTTTGGATATGGAACGTGATTCTAACGGAATTTGCAAAATTTTATCTACAAATTTGTTAAAAACTGCATGGGTACCAACTCCAGTATCCAGATCAGGTTCCAGTAAGTAAATTTAGAGTGTGGAAATTGACAAACAATGGAGAATAAAAAAACTAATAATGGATATACGTTTTTCTGGAAAGTAAAATGACTTTTCTAAATTCTAGAAAGTCCTGCGAAGTTTGCATGCTTATGGCAATAGTGTGATTTTGTTTGCGAAGATTTTGCAGGAATATTTCACACGTTTTTCAAGGTAGAAAAGGCGAATTATTTCTTCTTGGTACAGCTATCGCAAGCTATAAAGCTATGAAGCTGCTTTGAGCTACCAAGAATGTCTTTTTATCTCTAATATTGTATAATCACAAAGCAGTTTTAAAGATCCTTGTCATTTAGTGCGAGTAAATCGCTTTGACAATAAAAAGTTTTTGCCACCCATCCTTTATTAGAAGCAAAGGGGGTTGTGTGCACCCTGGCGCATTTTAAGCGACATTGTCGGCATTACTGCCCATTCCGCCGACTCCCCTGAGCAGGCACACAAGCGCGCGGATGCGTACGAAGTCATACGCACAGGCACACACTCACACAGGAGTGTACAGCGGCCCTAACTTTATTTAAAAGTAGGAAACACTTCACTGTGCCTTGAGAAGGGGAGCAGACCCCAGCCGAGATTCCAATGTAGCCCCACGATAATGTGACTGCACTTGAAATCGAGCCTGGGCCGCTGGCACATGAGAGTGCCGCGCCAGACCACTGGGCTATAGCAATTCCCCCATGCATGAGCCTTTTTATAGTCGACAAGGGGATTCTTTATTGCACTATAGCTGAGGCGAGGATTAATTCACTTGATGAGAGAAATGCACTACCCGAGAAAGCTATTATTGCTTTAGCAGAGGAAATAGCTGCACTAGCTACATGTACTTGCTGTGTGGTGGATGCTTGCTATCTGGGCGATGCTTGCTGTCTTGGGAATGCTATCTATTCAGGGGGAATGCCTGTTATCTTTTTGAAGGCTTTATTTTGTTGCCATGTTGTTACTTTTAGAAAAAAAGAGATTTATAGCAAATATCTTTGTCCGTGACAATTTTACTCGAATGAGATTATTTATAAAACTGAAGAAGGACTTGATCCTTAGGAAAATGTGCTTTTTGATGGATTAATTTTTGCTCCTTGTTTATTGGGCGCCCCGAAGGGGGGCACTAGATTGCTAGTTCAGTACTGAAAAATGCCTCACTTTTATGCGATTGTTTGCACTAATAATGCATATGCTCTGGGTAGAAGAACATTAGATAATAAGCTCATAGCTCATAAGCTTTTAGCTGGAAAATGAAACCATTTATAACCAGATTTATTGTACTGACCGACTAAATAGAACGGTCTCTAAAAGCTTTAAAAAAAGTATTTATTTTAGTTTGTTCAGAGAGAAAAGAAGTTTTTTGAAATAAAAATTACATGTAAATTTTACTTTAATGAGAATTATCATCGAAATTATACACCCCTATAAGTAGGGCAACACTAAGGCAGACTGTATTAGGACACTAAAACACGAGGAAAATACCAGACAAATATTTTAAATGGTAGCAGGTGGGCACACACTCACACTCTCATACAGACAGACAGACAGACAGACAGACAGACAGACAGACAGACAGACAGACAGACAGACAGACAGACAGACAGACAGACAGACAGACAGACAGACAGACAGACAGACAGACAGACAGACAGACAGACAGACAGACAGACAGACAGACAGACAGACAGACAGACAGACAGACAGACAGACAGACAGACAGACAGACAGACAGACAGACAGACAGACAGACAGACAGACAGACAGACAGACAGACAGACAGACAGACAGACAGACAGACAGACAGACAGACAGACAGACAGACAGACAGACAGACAGACAGACAGACAGACAGACAGACAGACAGACAGACAGACAGACAGACAGACAGACAGACAGACAGACAGACAGACAGACAGACAGACAGACAGACAGACAGACAGACAGACAGACAGACAGACAGACAGGCTGACAGACGGACTGACTGACAGACAGACACAGACAGACAGACACAGCCAGACAGACACAGCCAGACAGACACCAGTCAGACAGCAGTCAAGGTCAGCAGTCAAGGTCAGCAGTCGATCAGCTGCACTGCCGCAGCTCCCTGATCGTTGGCGTTGCCACCCGTGACAGCTTGGCAGGTGCCGGGGAGGCCGCCACAGTAGGAGCCGCCGCCGCCGCCGGGGTGCTTGAAGCCCAGGCCGGCGCCGCCCCCGCTGAAGCCGCCGCCGGCGCCGCTGGCCCCTTTGCCTTCTCCTTCCCCGCCTCCGCCGCCTCCGCCGCCGAAGCCGCCAACAGCGTCGGAGTTGCTGCCACCGCCGCGGCCGCCGACCCAGCCGCTCAGCCGGCCGCTGCCTCCCTCGCCAGCCTTGGCTGAGTCCCTCAGAGTCGAACTAGACGTCAGGGCGCTGCCGAGCCATCCAGCTCCGGAGCCTCCGTTCTTATTCGATGTTTTGACTACGCCTGGGAAGCCGTTGACGCCGCCGATGCCTTTGTTTTGGAGTGCGCAGGTGCCGCAAGGATCGCTGCCGGTAGCGTTCTGGCCGGCTTGTCCATCTTGACCTGCGATGGCAGTGCGTTGCAGTCAGTGTGCTCACCGTGTGCTCACCTGTGTGCTCACCTGTGTGCTCACCTGTGTGCTCACCTGTGTGCTCCCTGTGCTCACCTGTGTGCTCACTGTGTGCTCCCTGTGCTCACTGTGTGCTCACTGTATGTGCTCATCTGTGTGCTCACTGTGTGCTCCCTGTTCTCACTGTGTGCTTCACTGTGTGCTCACCTGTGTGCTCACTGTGTGCTCCCTGTGCTCACCTGTGTGCTCACTGTGTGCTCACCTGTGTGCTCACTGTGTGCTCATCTGTGTGCTCACCTGTGTGCTCACTGTGTGCTCACCTGTGTGCTCACTGCATGTGCTCACCTGTGTGCTCACCTGTGTGCTCACCTGTGTGCTCACTGCATGTGCTCACCTGTGTGCTCACCTGTGTGCTCACCTGTGTGCTCACTGCATGTGCTCACCTGTGTGCTCACCTGTGTGCTCACCTGTGTGCTCACCTGTGTGCTCATCTATGTGCTCACCTGTGTGCTCACTGTGTGCTCACCTGTGTGCCCACTGTGTGCTCCCTGTGCTCACTGTGTCTGTGCTACCCACCACTGTGCTCGCAGCTGCCGCCGCCTCCCCCGCCGGCCACCAGCAGAGGCCAGTCCGCTGCACTGCCGTTCTTGTAGACTCGATAGATGAAGCTGCCGCCGCCGCCGCCCGAGCCGGGACATTGGCTGACATCCTGGGCGATGTCGGCGCCCCGATGCCCGATCACGACGGAGAGCTCGGCGCCCGCTTCCAGTTGGAATTTTCCAGCGACTGTGGCGCCTCGACCGCCGTTGTATTTGCCGTTGCCGCCGCTGCCGCCTGCGGCGCTGATCAGGTAGCAGCCAGGGACTGGAATGACCAAAGACTGCACCGAGCCCTGTCTGCCCGAGCCTGAAGCTGCAACGGTAAATTTGTTGATACTGATACTGTTGGTACCGGACCTTGACAACCAGTTAATTTACATTCGCAACCAATCTATTGACCTTGTCAACAAAATTATTGACCTTGACAATGGTTTTCTTGACCTTGACAATGGTTTTCTTGACCTTGACAACGGTTTTGTTGACCTTGACAACGGTTTTCTTGGCCATGACAACGGTTTTGTTGACCATGACAACGGTTTTTTTCTTGATCTTGACAACGGTTTTCTTGACCTTGACAACGGTTTTATTCACCTTGACAACGGATTCAAGTACCTTGGCAACAGATTTATTACTCTTGAAAATCAATTTATTAACCTTGACAACGGAATTGTTGACCTTGACAACCGGTTCATTTACCTGACAACGGAATTGTTGACCTCGACAACGGGTTCATTTACCTTGGCAACGGATTTATTACTCTTGGAAAATCAATTTATTGACCTTTTTTCGAATTAATTGAGAGCTAATTTTATAAGGAAATTTTTTATCTAAAACTATTACATCTATTCATACACCTTGACAACCAAATTAGCATCTGTGGTAACCATCTTGTTGACATTAAAAACCAATTTATATTGACATCTTTGACGACCGAAATTAATTAGCGATTAACTGTCTTAATTAGCAACCTTGTGCGCGATCTGCTGATCTACAAGTAACTGCTGCTGGAACAGTCCAACTCACCGTTGAACTCTTTCATAACGCCCACAAACTGGAGTCGAAGTTGCTCGTCGAAGTCAACAGCTCTCAGCACCTGTTGGTCATCGGCAGACGCGCCCAGAAGTCTGGCAGCGCGATTTGCCAGGCCAGACGAGTTGTTGAGCACAGTCAGCTGACAGACGCCGGAGGACTGGGTAAGCACCGCGACAGCGCAGCCGTACATACGGCAGAGGTAGGCGCAGCCAGGCCTTGAGTGAACTCCAAATATGTCAATGACATGGCTGATCACCTGGTCGGTCAGTTCTACTGGGCCGCTGGGGTGCAGCTTGAAGGCTTTGCTGACGCAGTCGGCGGCTGCGGCACCCAGGATGAGCGCCACCACTGCGGGAGAGAAATAGTGGTCTGCATGTCTATCTATCTATCTATCTATCTATCTATCTATCTATCTATCTATCTATCTATCTATCTATCTATCTATCTATCTATCTATCTATCTATCTATCTATCTATCTATCTATCTATCTATCTATCCATCTATCTATCTATCTATCTATCTATCTATCTATCTATCTATCTATCCATCTATCTATCTATCTATCTATGTATCTATCAATCTAATCTAATCTAACTTACGCAAGGATGATGTAACAAGCATTCCGCAGATGTCGATAGCAATTTTCATTTTTCACAGTCGCAATAGCTTCTGTCACAGGGCTGAGGAATAAGGTTATTTCGTCTAAAAGTTGGCCTTCTTCGGGGGGGGGGGGAGGAGCAAAGAATCTGTCAAATTTCTGCTTTTCAGTTTCTTTTCCAAAATTTCATAGATGCACATAGCCTTGTTAAATTATTAATGATCACTGCAGACCTGCAGCTCACTGCTTATAACTGGATAAGGATTGCAATTTTTGGCCTATTGTTGGGAGACTATAAAGCAGCAGCTGGATAGCTTCATCCAACAGTTTTTCCTGCATCCTGTGTGGGTGTCTCCTTTTCCCTGTTACTGTGCGAGCGAATTAGTCCGCTTTCACGTTGCCATGACAACGCCAGCTTGAAGAATCAGAATATAATTCTTTATTCATAGAAGGAAGAAAAGACTCCAGTTAGCAAGTCTATCAACTTTCAGGCCCAGAAATGAAGTCTGTTGGCTTTGAATAGTTTATTAAGTTTGCATAAATAATCAACTTTGCCATAAGTGTAAAGGAACCACCCTAATGACAAAGCCAAGTTCGACTTTGATCAGTGAACTCAATCGGTAATAGAGTGAGAATCAATGTCAAGTTCCTTTCTAGACAATTATATTAGAACGATATAAGTCCTTTAGATATCGTCAAATATTCGCATCCTTCTATAGTGCATATAATTTTTCATCGTCAATTCTTTTTTCAGTTTACGGTCGTAATGATAAGTTTACAGTGAAAGCAAGATTTCAGATTTTCCTACTTAAAGTAGCATTTCGCCTAAAATAATTTTTTGTTTCGCTGCAACAGGTAGCAACAAATTCACCCGTTTTCTGGACTTTTGAATTGCAATGGATAAATAATCAGCGATCCCAGTGCGTGACAACGATTGTCTGGCGAGCGCCGGTAGGCGCGAGCCATAGACAATGGGAGATTATACATACGGTACTAGAGGTAAACAATAAGCAAAATCACGAGTGGCGTAGCCACGAGTGATCTTTGCTTATTGTTTAACGATAGTACCGTATGTATAGACTTATTGTCACTATCGTTTAACATACTCGACTAGAAGCATTGTTTAACGCTGAAGCGTTGTTTAACGATGTCTCAGCGAATCAGAAACGTCCTAGACTGCGCAGGTTTTGGCCACAGACATCGACAACGACATCGACACTGCCATAGGAAGCGCTATGGAGCGATTCCAACTGTACCATAGACTATCGAGTGAATATTTTCAATCATCGTTAAACAATCAATCTTTGACTGAAGCGTTGTTAGTATGGTAAACCATAGTAACAATCGTTGTCACGCACTGCGACCGCTGATTCTTTGCATTGTTTTTCTGTTTGACGATCCTACAGACAATGCATTGTTTGTAGTAATGGATTGTTCTGCATTAAAAATGTGAATAATGATCGTCAAATTGCTAAACAATGAAGAGTGTAGAGTGCTTTTTTCTAGACTAAATCTGTCTATGGCCAAAACCCCCATTTAGCGCCGGGCATGAGAGCAATTCTTCGCAAAATTCGCTCAGTAAACACAAACCTTAAGCTGTATTCAAGGACTCCTCCAGTAGAAAGACGGAAAACTACGTTTCTTGGAAAGTTTTTGATGGCAAATTTTACCTATCGATCTATCAAAGTGCCTAAAAATCAAAAAGGAGAAACCCAACGCGTTGGTTTTATGAATCCATTTTATAATTCTGTTGCACATTTCTCGTTCTACGAGTATTAGAATTTGGAAGTCCAGATAGTGAGAATTTATAGCGCTTAAAACATGGATTGTCACTTTTTTCCTTCAACTGTACCAGCGCACCAATCTTGTAACTTGTAAAACAACGAAACATCAATGAATGGATTGGTAAATTGATTTTCAATTCATGAATCATGAGTTTCTGAGCAGAATGCAGCGATGCACCCTAAACAGGAAGCCGCTGCCCGCGAACAGCAGACCCAGCAGCCATATCAGGATGCTGATCACCAGAATGGCTGGCATAACAAACTTGGTGGATCTGCACATCACCAGACTCTGAGCATAGCAGCTCACTGGTTTGTATCGCAGTCGATTTTGCTCAGTCCGCACAATTGTCAGACACAGCTCATTGTCTGCCAACGCTTGGACCGGAGACGCGCCATCCACAAACATCGATGGGGTGAGCCGAGCTTGCCTAGCCTTCAAGCACCAGGGCCGCAATGAGTCGCTCAGCAGCAGGCTGTCCCAATAGTAGGTCAGACCGCGCATCGGCTCCAGCCGGGCACCAACCAGCACGCCGCTGCCGTTAATCTCGAGATGCTTCAACAGCAGCTGCTCCAACAGCAGGTGATGCCGATCGCACCTGCTGGCATTGAAGTCGCAGACCAGTGCATCAGCCAGGGTGCCGGACATGATGCTGCAGACGGTGTCCCTGGCCAACGAGTAGGTGGCTCGGAATGCGCCAGTCTCATTCCCGAGCGCCAACAGGTAGCACGAGTTTGCTACCCGGTGCCAGTTGCGCTTGCAGGTGTACTCTTCTTCATCTTCTGACGCTGCATCCTCGACTGAGTAGGCCCCGCTTGGCAACAAGTTAATGATGATCGCTAATGAACAGGTGATTGGCCAAGGTATTAGCATTTTTATTGTTTAGTTATTTAACTGAGAATTGAGCCTGCCCTACGTGTTTATATACCAGTATGGAAAGTCAATTAGTCAAGCGATTCTGCGACACGTGCATTTTAAGCCTCACTGCTAGTTGTCTATGGTAAAAAGTGTGTCAAACCGGCAGGCAATTCAATCCTTGGAGCACTCATTTAAGCACTATCTTGCTCGACCTTTTCATTTATTTCATGCAAGCCTCCAACCAAACCAACCAG
The DNA here is from genome assembly GCA_002269645.1 of Macrostomum lignano. NCBI lineage: Eukaryota > Metazoa > Platyhelminthes > Macrostomidae > Macrostomum > Macrostomum lignano. The sequence goes on from NIVC01002420.1 coordinate 12,882, forward strand.
GAAGCTCCGTATGAAAAGTTACGACGTAGAACAAGGTTCAGCAAGAAAAGTTCAATTAACGAAACCCGCATATAAAGAAACACACGACAGAGAAGTTTTTGCATGTACGTTTAGACTTCAGTAAGTTACATAATCACCTTCCCAGCGATGCAGCCTGTGCGAATTCTTGCCTGCGTGCTAAGTTGGCAATGCTTCGGTTAATTTGTTATCGCCTCTGTCAATAGCGTCAATTATCAATCTATGCTTTTTGTCGCCAATCTTAGAATATTGCACAGGTGGCGCTCCGGCATCTTCGTAAGCGATTCCGTTGATGTCTTCAAAAATGGTGCTGCCTAGACAGCGCTGTCTATGGATTTCAGTGCTTAAATGAGTGTTCCAAGGATTGAATTGCCTGCCGGTTTGACACACTTTTTACCATAGACAACTAGCAGTGAGGCTCTCCAAGAAACGTAGGTTCCCGGCCTCATACTTGAGTAGTTGAATCGAACAGGTACGTGATGAGATCACTGATGCTTTTCAGTCACTGTCACAGTAACAGTGACGGTGTTTATTGCTTATAAGTCTTACTTTCTAGTTAGTTTGGTACACAGGTTAGTTACCATTCAGTTTATTGTGCACTGCCAGAAAAAGTCACTTTGCTTGATTTGGCAACAAGCGTCTCATAACTATTCGGAACGTACTACATCTTAAAAACTAAATATCTAGCTTACATGTTATGCTGGAATTGACAAAAATAGGTCAATTTCATGCGCTTGACGTTTTTATCCGTAAAAATATAGTCGCTGTAAAAATTGCTTCGGCAATTAGTCACTTAAAAGTAATGATTTTCACGTACATATTTTTCAGAAAAGTGTCTATTAGCAGTTAGTCAGTCAGTCAGTCAGTCAGTCAGTCAGTCAGTCAGTCAGTCAGTCAGTCAGTCAGTCAGTCAGTCAGTCAGTCAGTCAGTCAGTCAGTCAGTCAGTCAGTCAGTCAGTCAGTCAGTCAGTCAGTCAGTCAGTCAGTCAGTCAGTCAGTCAGTCAGTCAGTCAGTCAGTCAGTCAGTCAGTCAGTCAGTCAGTCAGTCAGTCAGTCAGTCAGTCAGTCAGTCAGTCAGTCAGTCAGTCAGTCAGTCAGTCAGTCAGTCAGTCAGTCAGTCAGTCAGTCAGTCAGTCAGTCAGTCAGTCAGTCAGTCAGTCAGTCAGTCAGTCAGTCAGTCAGTCAGTCAGTCAGTCAGTCAGTCAGTCAGTCAGTCAGTCAGTCAGTCAGTCAGTCAGTCAGTCAGTCAGTCAGTCAGTCAGTCAGTCAGTCAGTCAGTCAGTCAGTCAGTCAGTCAGTCAGTCAGTCAGTCAGTCAGTCAGTCAGTCAGTCAGTCAGTCAGTCAGTCAGTCAGTCAGTCAGTCAGTCAGTCAGTCAGTCAGTCAGTCAGTCAGTCAGTCAGTCAGTCAGTCAGTCAGTCAGTCAGTCAGTCAGTCAGTCAGTCAGTCAGTCAGTCAGTCAGTCAGTCAGTCAGTCAGTCAGTCAGTCAGTCAGTCAGTCAGTCAGTCAGTCAGTCAGTCAGTCAGTCAGTCAGTCAGTCAGTCAGTCAGTCAGTCAGTCAGTCAGTCAGTCAGTCAGTTTGCTCAGCCCTTGCCGTCTCAGCCTTCGAAGAAACCGCCGCCTCCGAATCTTCAGCCTGCGCAGCCGCCGTTTCTGTCGTCGAACTCGGCACCGAGCCGCCACCGCCCGAGCTTCGAGGCGTCGCCATTTGGCCGCAGTTCCGCGGATTCGTCTAACAAGCCGATGGAATCGGCGCCTCAAGCTGGCGACCCGGTCTGCGCTGGTCGTGATGCCCTTCATTGTGGCCTGTCCGAGATTTTAATGATGAGATTTGAACAAAAATCCGAGTGTAACTAACTAACTAACTAACTAACTAACTAAGTAAGTAAGTAAATAACTAACTAACTAACTAACTAACTAACTAACTAACTAACTAACTAAGTAAGTAAGTAAATAACTAACTAACTAACTAACTAACTAACTAACTAACTAACTAACTAAGTAAGTAAGTAAATAACTAACTAACTAACTAACTAACTAACTAACTAACTAACTAACTGACTAACTAGCTAACTAACTAACTAACTAACTAACTAACTATGAATAACTAACTAACTAACTAACTAACTAACTAACTAACTAACTAACTAACTAACTAACTAACTAACTAACTAACTAACTAACTAACTAACTAACTAACTAACTAACTAACTAACTAACGAACTAGCTAACTAACTAGCTAACTAACTAACTAACTAACTAACTAACTAGCTAACTAACTAACTAACTAGCTAGCTAGCTAGCTAACTAACTAACTAACTAGCTAGCTAGCTAGCTAACTAACTGTCGTTCTCTCAGCTCACCTGCTGCTTCTTCTTGGACATTTTGGCGGCCTCTTTGATCCGCCTCAAAAGCCTCCGCCGGCGAATCTCCAGCGCATCAATTCGACGTTCGAAGCGTCGACGCCTCGCCCGCAGCCGCACCAGCCGTCGCCGCAGACGAACTCGCCGGTGCTGCAGGTGAATCTCGCGTCGCTTGAGCAGTTCAACTCGCTGCGTCTCGTGGCGCAGCTGAAATTCAAAATGCTCAAATCGGTTTTCGATTCGACGCTTAAACATCTCTTTGAAGTTGGCAGCATTGCCTGCCACTCGCTGTTTAGGAGGCCGCTGCAGAAGTTTCACGTTGTCGTGTAGTCCAAGTCTGGAGGAAAGTGTGCTGAAACTCTTGGCTACTTTGTGCAGCGCCTCTTTTCGTTCCCGCTGTTTGGTCAGCTCCTGGTTCTTGTCAACATCCAACTTCTTGATTTGCTCGGCTAGATTATTTGTCACTGAAGAGTTACTGACTTGCTGCTTGACACTGCTAAGTCTTAGTTTCGCTAATTTTTCATCAATTTTAGCCAACTTTCGTTTGAACTTCAGCGCTGCTTTGGCGATTCGGCGGAAATCCTTCATGTGATGGTACACGAGCGCCGAGTAGCGCCAGACATCCTCTCGACTTTTCAACTCCAGGGGGCGACGGCTGGAGGCGGGGTCGTCCTTCTTGCTAAACTTTGCCATGCGTTTCACGGAGAAGATTTTCCACCGTTTCAAGCTGGTTATCAGGAACCGGTGTCGTTCAACGATGTCAGACAGCTGTACTTGAGTTCGCTCGTTGAGCACACCGATTCGCCTTCCAAGAGTCTGTCTACGTCGGAACAGTCGGCGAACTCGATGCCTGAGCGCTGCTCGCTGAACCTCAAGGGCGCGAATCCACAGAGTGTGCCTGGCAAGCTGTAGCCTGACGCTGGATCTGGCCTCCTTGACCTTGCCAGACGCTCTCCTGCTAGCTCTCAGCATCTTCTGCAGGCGTTTCAAACTGGCCCGTCTAGCCTGAGCCAGTCTGGTCTGCTTCCTCAGAGCCGTTATCCGACGCCTGAGTCGTTTCAACCGCTGTTTGAGCATTCGATCGTGTTTGCGAATACGATTGATTCGATATCTAAAGAGCAACGTCCGTCTCGTGTCGCGCAGGTAGGCCTTCTGCTCGTTGCGAAACCGGTTCATCACCCGGCTGATCGAGCGGCCGCGGAGATGCGGCCTTTCCGATTGGATTGAAACGGTGGTTCCACCTGCTGGTTCCGTAGCGCTTCGGTTCAGGTGCCTCTCGAGTACGCCTGTCAGACGCTTTATCTGGCTCAGAATGTTCTCATTCTGCTTTGAGACGTGCGACTGACCGTCACTGTATTGCCTGATCAAGTGTCGGACTTGATGATGAAGCAGAGTCCCGTTGAAGCCATTTGAGTAACTGGCTCTCACTGCTTCTGCTTCTGAGGTCAATCCAAAAATTAGCAATCCAGGTAGCCAACAAAGGTGAACAGCTGAGATGATTATGTTCATAGCTTATCAGAGTCTTTAATCTCGTTGAAATCAACAGTTAGGGAATGGGATAAGTTCTGCGAAGGCAACTGCGCGATCAACTTTATAGAATTGTCTGTCGAGCAAGCCGCACACAGAGGGTTAACTGTGTAGCCAGTCTACTGGGTTTGAAATTTCCAATCAATAATTGATTTTATCAATACAGTGCGCATTCTAAAACTTTATAGTCTCACACAATTAATCAATAGACAATGAGCTTTGCTAAAGTAGCTTAAGCCACAGCAGTGCGAGTTTATGCTGTCCTTGAGCGTTTGCCCTGAGCTTTCCTGAGCCCTTGAGTCGAAAAGACGCTTCTTCCATGCTACAACAACAACAACAACAACAACTACTACTACTACTACTACTACTGCTACAACTACTACTACTACTACTACTACTACTACTACTACTACTACTACTACTACTACTACTACTACTACTACTACTACTACTACTACTACTACTACTACTACTACTACTACTACTACTACTACTGCTACAACTACTACTACTACTACTACTACTACTACTACTACTACTACTACTACTACTACTACTACTACTATTACTACTACTGCTACTACTACTACTACTACTATTACTGATAGAACTGCGTTAAAACAGATTATGCGTTTATAATGTTAATGTTTTTTTAATGTTACTTATGACTTCGACAAGTAGTTCCTAGAAACTACTTTCAGTAGTTAAACTCAAAAACTTGCAAAATAAACATACAACTTCTCTTGGCAAAGAGCCAAAGCATGGCCGATGCCCGCCTCCCTAACTGATTAGCATTTTTTTTTAATTAGAGGCAGGGGGGTTGTGTGCACCCTGGCGCAATTTAAGCGTCATTGGCACACAACCGGCGAGAGGCATTACTGCCCATTCTGCCGACTCCCCTGAGCAGGCATACAAGCGCGCGGATACGTTACGCAGGCACACACTTACACAGGAGTGTACAGCGGCCCTAACTTTATCAATTGTTAGGCATGTACACTTCACTGCGCCTTGGGGGGTTGGCTCTCAAGGCCGTTAATTGCACAAGCGAGCCAAGCCAAGATTCCAATCCAGCCCCAAATCAATGTGGCTGCACTTGGAATCGAGCCTGGGTCGCGGCACACCAGAGCAGCTGCGCTACCGCTGGGCTACGGCCCCCCATAACTGATTAGCATAGTATTGATGAATTTTATCGGATTCCTAATGATGAATTTGGCCTAATTAGGAGGGAGCAGCGTGTAAAGAAATAATCCAAGCAAAGTACAGTCAGAATGGACACATTTCTGAGGGCCGAATACTCATCAGTTCTGTTCTATTTATAGACTGCCTGAGCTTCCGCAAGGCATAGTAGATGATGAACACACTATTTAACATATCCGATAGTGCCATGAATGTTATCTTAGAGAAATAGAATTCACCAAGCCGATCCAAAAATTTGGTATCGTCATAAAAATATGAATTAAAAATGAACGCAAAATTACTTGAGCAAGCAGATTGATATTTTTAGTGCCCATATTTGTAAGTGCTATCAGTACGAAAGCAGACAATTAAGGTTATTTGTTGGGTGGGGAATTTCCATCAAAGAACACGGGTATCAAAATGATTCTTAACGCGCTCTTGCTGTTGAGCACGTGACACAACTGCTAAATTGTAATTATCAGACATGTGGCATGGCAGCCCTAATTAAATAATCAGCAGGTGCAGGTGCACGGCAGCCCTAAATAAATAATTAGATAGGTGCACGGCAGCCCTAATTAAATAATTAGACAGGTGGCACGGCAGCTCTAATTAAATAATCAGATAGGTGCACGGCAGCCCTAATTAAATGATCAAACAGGTGGCCCAGCAGCCCTAATTAAATAATCAGACAGGTGGCCCAGCAGCCCTAATTAAATAATCAGATAGGTGCACGGCAGCCCTAATTAAATAATCAAACAGGTGGCCCAGCAGCCCTAATTAAATAATCAGACAGGTGGCCCAGCAGCCCTAATTAAATAATCGGCAGGTGCACAGCAGCCCTAATTAAATAATCAAACAGGTGGCCCAGTAGCCCTAGCTACGTACGTAATTATCAGATAAAATGGTCATAGGGTAAAGTACATGTGTTCTTTAAAAGGACTTTTTCCCGAGTGCACGGCACTAAATGAGATTTTACCATAGACAGAGAAGCGAAAAATCTGTCTATGAAAAATACATGAAAGGGATTATGTACAATTTCTATTAAATTGAGCCCATTAAATTTTGTCCATATAGTTCCAATGGTCCTTGTATGAATAAAATAGAATAACTAATAATTGTGAGAATCGATGTAGCCAGTTAGTTACCGACGCCTTAACTATTAATATAGTTAATCGTTTTCGCAGCTTCTAGTAGCTATTATATATTATATATTAATTCCCACAATTTGCATTCCATCAACGATCGCAACAGTCACCCTTGTGCAATTCTTAGCATGCACTCGTGAATATATACTTCTGACAGAAAGAATGGCTTAGGCGATGGGGGGATGGGAGGGGTTTCTGTGCCATGGAATATTCTGATAAATCACAGTCTGTGTGCGTCACAGAGAGGGGAGGAGAGGGAGAATCGCACCCACCAGAAACAGCTCCATCCACCCCCGCATTCCACAGCGCATCCGTTCTAGTTAGTTAAGACTTCAACTTGTATCGTTATTGTACTATAAACATTAGCTGCACTTAATATTTTGCCTATGTAGTAATAAACGCCAACTATAAACATAACTGAAACCTTTTTTGCCATCCAAGCTTTCTTGGAATTCAAAAAATGCGGTTAGCAAAAGTATGGGAAAAAAGTAATAATTATGCATCTTCAAGAACCTTATCATGAGATAAACAATTTTATAAGCTGTTTACTGTCTTTAAAGTCCAACTGCACTTCTATTCTAATTATTTTTTAATCTGCGTGAAAATGAAACAATCTTTTATTGATAATGGATCGTAAATTTGTACTTTGTTTACAATTTAAAATAATTCAGTCAAAAGTAAGGAAGTGAAAAATGTTACCGAAGCTGGTAATGGTGTAAGTCTATGGTAAAAACTCAATGCTGATGTCTATATAGTCCAATTATCATGACCGAAGCCGATAAGTGTGTTAATAGTCTATGGTAAAAATGGATGCTGCTGTGCAACCTTCTTTGTGCTGATGTCTATGGCCCAATTATCATGACCGAAGCCGATAAGTGTGTTAATAGTCTATGGTAAAAATGGATGCTGCTGTGCAACCTTCTTTGTGTTGATGTCTATGGCCCAATTATCATGACCGAAGCCGATAAGTGTGTTAATAGTCTATGGTAAAAATGGATGCTGCTGTGCAACCTTCTTTGTGCTGATGTCTATGGCCCAATTATCATGACCGAAGCCGATAAGTGTGTTAATAGTCTATGGTAAAAATGGATGCTGCTGTGCAACCTTCTTTGTGCTGATGTCTATGGCCCAATTATCATGACCGAAGCCGATAAGTGTGTTAATAGTCTATGGTAAAAATGGATGCTGCTGTGCAACCTTCTTTGTGCTGATGTCTATGGCCCAATTATCATGACCGAAGCCGATAAGTGTGTTAATAGTCTATGGTAAAAATGGATGCTGCTGTGCAACCTTCTTTGTGCTGATGTCTATGGCCCAATTATCATGACCGAAGCCGATAAGTGTGTTAATAGTCTATGGTAAAAATGGATGCTGCTGTGCAACCTTCTTTGTGCTGATGTCTATGGCCCAATTATCATGACCGAAGCCGATAAGTGTGTTAATAGTCTATGGTAAAAATGGATGCTGCTGTGCAACCTTCTTTGTGCTGATGTCTATGGCCCAATTATCAACAATTGATTGGCAGTATTGTCTATGCCCAAGCGCAGTTCTGAGGCAGTGGCTACTGCTGCAGCCAATTGGGATTGTCCACCTCGATCGGCTTAATGACCAACTTGACTTAACAAAATACGAGCGCTTTCTTGCTTTATTTGAAATTCGGCTAGCAGTAGAAAACTGAGAAAGCCTTATCTACCAATCAGTTTCTTCAGTGAACCCCCGCCCCAGGCCTCCAGTGAAATTTGCACAATCTGCGAGTGCAGTGACCTTTTAGTTTAGTTGTCCATGATAGCTGCTCTCGTCCAATCATCTCACCCCATACTCCCCGATATCTGAGATTGTTCATTCCTCCAATCCAACCAAGTCCCAATACATTTAGCAATCCGTGACAGAAGATTCCCCAAGAAAATCCTTCCATTTCAGATTCCGAGACCACGTGATGTATGGAATTTTTTGCTCTTCTAAAATTAGACTCCGATTGTGACTATAAATACCGCCACAATTGGAGGCTGTCAGCAGTCAGCTCGGAGAGAAACGCACGCAAAGATTAACAGGCCTACTACGGGTATACAACAGCTTTGGAAACCGATAAAAATACAGCCATCATAATGAGCAGACACATCAAATTATTTAGCCTGCCTCTGCTACTGCTTCTTCTACCGGCGCTTCTAAATGTTGGTAAGTTGCGCTACTTTTAGCTTTAACTTATATCGACGCTATAATATCCTTGAATTTCGTCCTCCATTCCAGGCGTCACATGTCTCTTAATCCGTCTAAGACGTTCATTTCAGACGTCACATGTCTCTTAATCCGTCTAAGACGTTCATTCCAGACGTCACATGTCTCTTAACCAGCCAAAAAACGTTTTTTCCAGACGTCACATGCATCTCACCAAAAACTTTCATTCCAGACGTCAAATGTCGCTAACCCGTCCGAGACGTTCATTCCAGACGTCATATGTCTCTTAACCCATCCAAGACGTTCATTCCAGACGTCACATGTCGCCAACCCACCAAAAACGTTCATTCCAGACGCTATGTCTCTAGCCCGTCTAAAACGTTCGAATAGCCGGACTTACGAGCCGCACGAAATTGATCCCAGCCTGACTAAGTTCAACGAGGACTGCCCGAACGGCTATATCGCCTACAAAAAGTTTAACACCAGTAAGGCTATAACCGCTTGGCATTTGCTTTTTCTACAAAAAATGGGACAATAAGATGACGCTTAGTTTATTTTCATATATTATCCATTTCAGCCACTGGAGTTTTCGACTGCGCTATCAGAACAGCGGAGATCTGCCTGGTTCTGTGTCGGCTAGTCGAGAGCGGCAACTGGGACATGACTAATCCCCTGTCCCCGCTTGACCCGCGAGAATTTGACGGCTGGTACTGCCGAGCGTTGCCCAGTTACCCGACCAGGCCTTGCTTCTATAAGTCCTACGACGAGACTAGACACGACGTTCTGGAGATGCTCGGCTATGAGTAAATCTGATTTGCACTGAGAGCAGCACAACTCATATGCTAGCAATGCAGCAGCTTGATGAACCAAATCTCAATACGAGTAATCACAATATACTAAATCTTAATATGCTAAACTTGCGACACAGCTCTTGTACCAACCACCGAATTTTGCAAAAGAAAACAACTATTTATTCTGAGAAACGCGACGGCTAAATAAAGTTAACCGAGCATTAGCTCTTTGATGAGACAGCTTTGAAGCAACAGTTCATTGCGGCAGATTAACATTTATAAATCAATTTTTTGTTATACTGAACTGTGACGATTTTTCGCATTAAGACAAGGTTGCAAAATTGTCGGGTCGGTAAATATTTTTGCAATCATTTTGATTAATTTAAAGTATCAATCGATTTTCGATTAAAAGATGAGTGGCAACAATTGAAAGGCGTATGCGAAATCAGCCTTCTGTGATAGCGTGAATACTAGCAAAATATTGCATAGCTAAAAATCAAAATGCATAGCTGGAATTGACTGCCACACTGCCTCCTCAGTAGTTACTATGGCGACATAATTATTTTCACCTATCCCTGATGGTTGCAGTGCGTGGGAAATGGAAATTTACTCTCTCTAGTGTGTGTTGTAGGGGCGGAGAAATATCCATTGAGTGTTTTGGGGGCGGAAAACTCTCTCTTGTGTGTTTTGGGGGCGGAAAACTCTCTCTAGTGTGTGTGTTTTGGGGCGGAAAACTCTCTCTTGTGTGTTTTGGGGGCGGAAAACTCTTTCTTGTATGTTTTGGGGGCGGAAAACTCTCTCTTGTGTGTTTTGGGGGCGGAAAACTCTCTCTTGTGTGTTTTGGGGGCGGAAAACTCTCTCTTGTGTGTTTTGGGGGCGGAAAACTCTCTCTTGTGTGTTTTGGGGGCGAAAAACTCTCTCCTGTGTGTTTTGGGGGCGGAAAACTCTCTATAGTGTGTGTGTTTTGGGGCGGAAAACTCTCTTGTGTGTGTGTGTGTGTTTGGGGGCTGCAAACCTTCTCTTGTGTGTTTTTGGGGGGCGGAAAACCCTCCCTTGTGTGTTTTTGGGGGGCGGAAAACCCTTCGTGTTTTTTTGAGGAGCGGAAAATTTCGTTTTGTGGGATTTTTTAGGCGGAATCCCCTCGCGAAGAACGCACGCAAAGATTCAGGCAAGAAATCCACGCCCGGTATTTTTATCATGAGGCATGTGAAGGTGCCCTCTCGCAATTAGATAAATTTATGAGTTACCGTATTCCAAGGAACTTGACACACTCTTCCACCTTTTTATTTCTACTTTACCGCTATAAATGTCTAATTATCGCATTCCTAAGCAGCATGTTCAAGCGTAGTACTTTTTCAGCTAAAAGTTCAAATTAGTAGATTAACATTAATCACAAGTTCTAGGTATAATCTATTTCTGTCTCTGCTGAAGACTTTTCTAACCGCGCAATACCTGCATAGATCGATACCACCAGCAAAAGTATTTGCGGATGTTACATAACTCAAGTCGAGTACTTAACACGCGCCTCAAACTTCATCCCGTTACTATGTGCAACCTCTAAATGTTGTTGACTATCTAAGTCTAAAAGTTAAGCTAAGCGCAAGAGCTACAGGTAACACTCCTATCTAACAGGTGACACTCCTGTCTAACAGGTGACACTCCTGTCTAACAGGTAACACTCCTATCTAACAGGTGACACTCCTGTCTAACAGGTAACACTCCTATCTAACAGGTGACACTCCTGTCTAACAGGTGACAATCCTGTCTAACAGGTGACACTCCTGTCTAACAGGTGACACTCCTATCTAACAGGTGACACTCCTGTCTAACAGGTGACAATCCTGTCTAACAGGTGACACTCCTGTCTAACAGGTGACACTTCTGTTTAACGGGTAGCAATCCTGTCTAACAGGTGAAACTCCTGTCTAACAGGTGGCACTCCTGTCTAACAGGTGACACTCCTGTCTAACAGGTGACACTTCTGTTTAACGGGTAGCAATCCTGTCTAACAGGTGAAACTCCTGTCTAACAGGTGACACTCCTGTCTAACAAGTGACACTTCTGTTTAACGGGTAGCAATCCTGTCTAACAGGTGAAACTCCTGTCTAACAGGTGACACTCCTGTCTAACAGGTGACACTTCTGTATAACAGGTATCATTTTTCAATGATTTCAATGATGATGCAATTATAACTGACCTTGTTGATTTCACATGTAACGCATTCCCATAAAAACCGATACAGATCCCTTCTATTTAAGATTCTTCCGGTCAGACAACTGTAAAACAGGAGCAGGATAATGAAAAAGAAGGCAAAGGAAATTAATTAGACAGAACAACAGACCAGTAAATGAGTTTCTTTACAAAAGAGAATAGATTGATAGATAGATCGTAATAGATTGATATACAAGCACCTAACAGTGTACATGTAATAGGAACAAGCCCATTCAAAGCCAATTAACTGAATGAGTGACGGAGGAACCCATCGCCATCCTCCCATTTCCTATGCACGTCTTTGGCAGGGAAATCGAAACGCCCACGCACTCCAACAAATTATAATCCCTCTAAGCACTGCGCCTCCCGCGCCGGGTAAGACACAATTGACAATGCAATTTAGAAATTTGTTTTGATTTTAATCTCACTGATGCATCCGTTCCCCGCTACTCTCTTCGGTACCCGCTGCCCTCTCAGTCTAATTGAAATAATGAAATTGAATGTACAATTTTTGCAAAAACAAATTAACCTAAATATGTTGACATTCTTACTGTAAGTAGCGCTTTCCGAATAAATAAAACTTTTTTATGAGAGCTGACTGAGTCCTAAAAAAGAAACAGAACACTAAAACAAAAAATGACAAGACAATAAGAATGCAGTGGATTTTTTTCAAGGAAAACGTTGTGTTTTTCACTTTTATCCATGATTCCATAGAAATAGAATATTAATGAACAAAGGTGTAATAAACATATTTATTTATATTTCTACCAATAATTACTAATGAGATTTATCAGCATATGCCTTTTTGATTTTCAGGTGCAAAAATTAATCAAAAAGGTCCTGTTTAACAGGTGACACTCTTGTCTAACAAGTGAAACTCCTGTCTAACAAGTGACACTCCTGTCTAACAAGTGACACTCCTGTCTAACAGGTGACACTCCTGTCTAACAGGTGACACTCCTGTCTAACATGTGACACTCCTGTCTAACAAGTGACACTCCTGTCTAACAAGTGACACTCCTGTCTAACAGGTGACACTCTTGTCTAACAGGTGACACTCCTGTCTAACAGGTGACACTCCTGTCTAACAAGTGACACTCCTGTCTAACAGGTGACACTCTTGTCTAACAGGTGACACTCCTGTCTAACAGGTGACACTCTTGTCTAACAGGTGACACTCCTGTCTAACAGGTGACACTCTTGTCTAACAGGTGACACTCCTGTCTAACAGGTGACACTCCTGTCTAACAGGTGACACTCCTGTCTAACAGGTGACACTCTTGTCTAACAGGTGACACTCCTGTCTAACAGGTGACACTCCTGTCTAACAGGTGACAGCTTTGTCTAACAGGTAACACCACTTTTATCTAACAGGTGACACTCCTGTCTAACAGGTGACACTCCTGTCTAACAGGTGACACTCTTGTCTAACAGGTGACACTCCTGTCTAACAGGTGACACTCTTGTCTAACAGGTGACACTCTTGTCTAACAGGTGACACTCCTGTCTAACAGGTGACACTCCTGTCTAACAGGTGACACTCCTGTCTAACAGGTGACACTCTTGTCTAACAGGTGACACTCCTGTCTAACAGGTGACACTCCTGTCTAACAGGTGACAGCTTTGTCTAACAGGTAACACCACTTTTATCTAACAGGTGACACTCCTGTCTAACAGGTGACACTCCTGTCTAACAGGTGACAGCTTTGTCTAACAGGTAACACCACTTTTATCTAACAGGTGACACTCCTGTCTAACAGGTGACACTCCTGTCTAACAGGTAACACTCCTGTCTAACAGGTAACACTCCTGTCTAACAGGTGCCAGCCTTGTCTAACAGCTGACAGCCCTGTCTAACAGGTGGTAATCTAACAAGCTGTGCAAAAAGCATCTAAAATTTCAATTGACGATACGCTCGTACCTCATTGCACTCTTCACACAAAATATTAAATAAACAAAAATTATAAAACCATTTTTAACATATTGCACTGGACACAAGCATTTTTACGTTATTAATTTTTATGAATATTTTTCTTTTACAATAAAACAAAATAATGAGCGAACGAAAAAATCTCAAAACTAAAGACGTAACACTTAAAAAAACGAATTTTCTAAAACAAAAAGTTAAAGTAATACGCACTGGCTTTCATTGGAAGCTGATTAGTTATTATAAAATTATAATACAGATTTGTAAATCTATTAGTAGGATATATACGAACTATAGTAGTAGGTTGTAATATTGATTTACGCGCAGAAAAAACGTAAATTCACATTTTAACTAATATATTAAGACATTTGATTGCTTCTACAGCGCTGGTAGAATAAAATAGCAAATTTTTCATATGCATTTTCATACAGATATGAAAGTGATTCTCATAAAGATTAAGGGCCACTCTCCTGAAGATTTGAAGGCGATTCTCATGGAGATTTAAGGGCAATTTTTACAGAGATATGAGGGTGATTCTTATGGAGACTTGAGGGCGATTCTTATGGAGACTTGAGGGCGATCTCATGGGGATTTGAGGGCGATTCTCATGGAGATTTGAGGGCGATTCTCATGGAGATTTGAGAGTGATTCTCATGGAGATTTGAGGGCGATTCTCACAGTGATTTGAGAGTGATTCTCATGGAGATTTGAGGGCGATTCTCATGGAGATTTGAGGGCGATTCTCATGGAGATTTGAGGGCGATTCTCATGGAGATTTGAAAGTGATTCTCATGGAGATTTGAGGGCGATTCTCATGGAGATTCGAGGGCGATTCTCATAAAGATTTGAGAGTGATTCTCATGGAGATTTGAGGGCGATTCTCATGGAGATTCGAGGGCGATTCTCATAAAGATTTGAGAGTGATTCTCATGGAGATTTGAGGGCGATTCTCATGGAGATTTGAAGGCGATTCTCATGGAGATTTGAGGGCGATTCTCATGGAGGTTTGAGGGCGATTCTCATGGAGATTTGAGGGCGATTCTCATAAAGATTTGAGAGTGATTCTCATGGAGATTTGAGGGCGATTCTCACAGTGATTTGAGGGCGATTCTCACAGTGATTTGAGGGCGACTCTCATGGAGATTTGAGGGCGATTCTCATGGAGATTTGAGGGCGATTCTCACAGTGATTTGAGGGCGATTCTCATGGAGATTTGAGGGCGATTCTCATGGAGATTTGAGGGCGATTCTCATGGAGATTTGAGGGCGATTCTCATGGAGATTCGAGGGCGATTCTCATGGAGATTTGAGGGCGATTCTCATGGAGATTTGAGGGCGATTCTCATGGAGATTTGAGGGCGATTCTCATGGAGATTTGAAAGTGATTTTCATGGAGATTTGAGGGCGATTCTCATGGAGATTTGAGGGCGATTCTCACAGTGATTTGAGGGCGATTCTCATGGAGATTTGAGGGCGATTCTCATGGAGATTTGAGGGCGATTCTCATGGAGATTTGAGGGCGATTCTCATGGAGATTTGAGGGCGATTCTCATGGAGATTCGAGGGCGATTCTCACAGTGATTTGAGAGTGATTCTCATGGAGATTTGAGGGCGATTCTCATGGAGATTTGAGGGCGATTCTCATGGAGATTTGAGGGCGATTCTCATGGAGATTTGAGGGCGATTCTCATGGAGATTTGAGAGTGATTCTCATGGAGATTTGAGGGCGATTCTCATGGAGATTTGAGGGCGATTCTCATGGAGATTTGAGGGCGATTCTCATGGAGATTTGAGGGCGATTCTCATAAAGATTTGAGAGCGATTCTCATGGAGATTTGAGGGCGATTCTCATGGAGATTTGAGGGCGATTCTCATAAAGATTTGAGAGTGATTCTCATGGAGATTTGAGGGCGATTCTCATGGAGATTTGAGGGCGATTCTCATGGAGATTTGAGAGTGATTCTCATGGAGATTTGAGGGCGATTCTCATGGAGATTTGAGGGCGATTCTCATAAAGATTTGAGTGATTCTCATGGAGATTTGAGGGCGATTCTCATGGAGATTTGAGGGCGATTCTCATAAAGATTTGAGAGTGATTCTCATGGAGATTTGAGGGCGATTCTCATGGAGATTTGAAGGCGATTCTCATGGAGATTTGAGGGCGATTCTCATGGAGGTTTGAGGGCGATTCTCATGGAGATTTGAGGGCGATTCTCATAAAGATTTGAGAGTGATTCTCATGGAGATTTGAGGGCGATTCTCACAGTGATTTGAGGGCGATTCTCACAGTGATTTGAGGGCGACTCTCATGGAGATTTGAGGGCGATTCTCATGGAGATTTGAGGGCGATTCTCACAGTGATTTGAGGGCGATTCTCATGGAGATTTGAGGGCGATTCTCATGGAGATTTGAGGGCGATTCTCATGGAGATTTGAGGGCGATTCTCATGGAGATTCGAGGGCGATTCTCATGGAGATTTGAGGGCGATTCTCATGGAGATTTGAGAGTGATTCTCATGGAGATTTGAGGGCGATTCTCATAAAGATTTGAGAGTGATTCTCATGGAGATTTGAGGGCGATTCTCATGGAAATTTAAGGGCGATTCTCATGGAGATTTGAGGGCGATTCTCATGGAGATTTGAGGGCGATTCTCATGGAGATTTGAGGGCGATTCTCATAAAGATTTGAGAGTGATTCTCATGGAGATTTGAGGGCGATTCTCATGGAGATTTGAGGGCGATTCTCATGGAGATTTGAGAGTGATTCTCATGGAGATTTGAGGGCGATTCTCATGGAGATTTGAGGGCGATTCTCATGGAGATTTGAGGGCGATTCTCATAAAGATTTGAGAGTGATTCTCATGGAGATTTGAGGGCGATTCTCATTCGAAAAACAAGACTGATCGTTAAATTAATAATTAATTTCAGTAGGAATTCTTCTAATAGTACACACTATTCTTAATAACTATATTATACGGTATAGTTAAGCTTTAAAATTAATTTATATAGTTTACATATTGTACATGTACTGGGCAACAACTACAAAGACCAAGGACAAAAAGAAGTATATGTTCAGCTGTAGATGAAAGATCAATACCGACAATATAGTAGTGAGTACCATGGCCGCCGAGACTAGGAACAGCTTGCTGATGTTGGAGGCGAATTTCATAATTACTCCCATGATCATCCCGCCAATTGCCTGCAGAGGAAAACGTGTTATTGTTTGATAACTTAATAACTTCACAAGGCTGGCTTGGGGTCTACAGGGAATTAAATTGAGAAATTAGTTCTATAGGAATTGCCCTGATGGGAATTCTCTAGAAGGGGAATTATCCTGATTGTAATTCTCCAGTAAGGAGAATTATCCTGATGAGAATTTACCAGAGGGAATTATCCTGATAGGAATTATTCAGTTAAGAGAATTATACAAGGGGAAATTTACCAGAGAGGGGAATTATCCTAATGTGAATAGATCAGTAGGAGAATTATTCTGATGGGAATTCCCCAGTAAGGAAAATTATTGTCATGGAAATTCTCCACTAAAGAGAATTATCCTGACGGGAATTCCTCAGAGAGGGGAATTATCCTGACGGGAATTCTCCAGAGAGGGGAATTATCCTGACGGGAATTCTCCAGAGAGGGGAATTATCCTGACGGGAATTCTCCAGAGAGGGGAATTATCCTGATGGGAATTCTCCAGAGAGCGAAATTATCCTGATGGGAATTTACCAGCGAGGGTAATTGGCCTAGCGGAATTCTATAAGGAGAATTTTAAGTAGCTAGGTAGAAATTGCTCAGCATGGAATTAATGTAGAGAGAACTCTTGAAGAGGGAATTACAGTAGCCTAAAGCTAATTAAATTTAGTACAATTTACATTCATTAACTGACCTGAGATAAGATTAGCACCCAAGTCAAAAAGGTGAATCCGCGAAACAGATCGAACGAGCTGTCGGACCTGCCACGAGCCTGGACAACAAAGGTTAGCAAATTGACGGCAACTCCAAAGACGTAAAGCAGAGCGTTCTGCATGTTGATATTGAGAGCCGGCTGCTTTTTGAGCACGTATTCGGTGTAGACTCCGGCCAGCCCGGACACTGTGCAATAGGCGCTGATCATGAACAGGCCCAGCGGTGTGATGTGCAGGGTGGATGCCTTATTGATGTCAGGAGCTCCGGTGCTTCGTTGCAGTCCGCCCCAGCTGTTGCTGACGCCGGCAGCGAAGAGGACAAACAGAGATGCCCACTGGATCTGGCTGAGCGGCTTCTTGATTATAAGCCGAAATAGCACGGCCGTTGTGAGGATTTTCAGATTTCCCAGCACCTTGGGGTGTTTTGTAGGTAGTTAATGAGGATTAGTTTGCATTGCTATAGCTAGTTAGCTATTAGTAAACAGGCATGTAAACTCTATGATTTGGGGGTTGGCCCTCATGGCATAAGGAATCACTTAGACTGGAATGTCAAAATCTAGAATAAAAATGAGATAGCAGATTTGGTTTAGTGAGATTTTGAGGGTCTCGGTTCGGGATCAGTAGGATCACAGATTAGGGATCAGTGGGATCACAGATTAGGGATCAGTGGGATCACATATTAGGGATCAGTGGGATCACAGATTGGGGATAAGTGGGATTACAGATTGGGAATCAGTGGGATCACAGATTGGGATCAGTGGGATCACAGATTAGGGATCAGTGGGATCACAGATTAGGGATCAGTGGGATCACAGATTAGGGATCAGTGGGATCACAGATTAGGGATCAGTGGGATTACAGATAGGGATCAGTGGGATTACTGATTGGGGATCAGTGGGATTACAGATAGGGATCAGTGGGATCACAGATGGGGATCAGTGGGATCACAGATTGGGATCAGTGGGATTACTGATTGGGGATCAGTGGGATCACAGATTGGGGATCAGTGGGATTACTGATTGGGGATCAGTGGGATTACTGCTTGGGGATCAGTGGGATTACTGATTGGGGATCAGTGGGATTACTGATTGGGGATCAGTGGGATTACAGATAGGGATCAGTGGGATCACAGATGGGGATCAGTGGGATCACAGATTGGGATCAGTGGGATCACAGATGGGGATCAGTGGGATCACAGATTGGGGATCAGTGGGATCACAGATTGGGATCAGTGGGATCACAGATAGGGATCAGTGGGATCACAGATGGGGATCAGTGGGATCACAGATTGGGGATCAGCGGGATCACAGATTGGGATCAGTGGGATTACTGATTGGGGATCAGTGGGATCACAGATTGGGGATCAGTGGGATTACTGATTGGGGATCAGTGGGATTACTGCTTGGGGATCAGTGGGATTACTGATTGGGGATCAGTGGGATTACTGATTGGGGATCAGTGGGATTACAGATAGGGATCAGTGGGATCACAGATGGGGATCAGTGGGATCACAGATTGGGATCAGTGGGATCACAGATGGGGATCAGTGGGATCACAGATTGGGGATCAGTGGGATCACAGATTGGGATCAGTGGGATCACAGATAGGGATCAGTGGGATCACAGATGGGGATCAGTGGGATCACAGATTGGGGATCAGTGGGATCACAGATTGGGATCAGTGGGATTACTGATTGGGGATCAGTGGGATCACAGATTGGGGATCAGTGGGATTACTGATTGGGGATCAGTGGGATTACTGCTTGGGGATCAGTGGGATTACTGATTGGGGATCAGTGGGATTACTGATTGGGGATCAGTGGGATTACAGATAGGGATCAGTGGGATCACAGATGGGGATCAGTGGGATCACAGATTGGGATCAGTGGGATCACAGATGGGGATCAGTGGGATCACAGATTGGGGATCAGTGGGATCACAGATTGGGATCAGTGGGATCACAGATAGGGATCAGTTGGATCACAGATGGGGATCAGTGGGATCACAGATTGGGGATCAGTGGGATTACTGATTGGGGATCAGTGGGATCACTGATTGGGGATCAGTGGAATTTAGGATCAATAAGATTACTGATTGGGGATCAGTGGGATCACAGATTGGGATCAGTGAGATCACAGATTGGGGATCAGTGGGATTACTGATTGGGGATCAGTGGGATCACAGATTGGGGATAAGTGGGATTACAGATTGGGAATCAGTGGGATCACAGATTGGGATCAGTGGGATCACAGATTAGGGATCAGTGGGATCACAGATTAGGGATCAGTGGGATCACAGATTAGGGATCAGTGGGATTACAGATAGGGATCAGTGGGATTACTGATTGGGGATCAGTGGGATTACAGATAGGGATCAGTGGGATCACAGATTGGGGATCAGTGGGATCACAGATTGGGGATCAGTGGGATTACTGATTGGGGATCAGTGGGATTACTGCTTGGGGATCAGTGGGATTACTGATTGGGGATCAGTGGGATTACTGATTGGGGATCAGTGGGATTACAGATAGGGATCAGTGGGATCACAGATGGGGATCAGTGGGATCACAGATTGGGATCAGTGGGATCACAGATGGGGATCAGTGGGATCACAGATTGGGGATCAGTGGGATCACAGATAGGGATCAGTGGGATCACAGATGGGGATCAGTGGGATCACAGATTGGGGATCAGTGGGATCACAGATTGGGATCAGTGGGATTACTGATTGGGGATCAGTGGGATCACAGATTGGGGATCAGTGGGATTACTGATTGGGGATCAGTGGGATTACTGCTTGGGGATCAGTGGGATTACTGATTGGGGATCAGTGGGATTACTGATTGGGGATCAGTGGGATTACAGATAGGGATCAGTGGGATCACAGATGGGGATCAGTGGGATCACAGATTGGGATCAGTGGGATCACAGATGGGGATCAGTGGGATCACAGATTGAGGATCAGTGGGATCACAGATTGGGATCAGTGGGATCACAGATAGGGATCAGTTGGATCACAGATGGGGATCAGTGGGATCACAGATTGGGGATCAGTGGGATTACTGATTGGGGATCAGTGGGATCACTGATTGGGGATCAGTGGAATTTAGGATCAATAAGATTACTGATTGGGGATCAGTGGGATCACAGATTGGGATCAGTGAGATCACAGATTGGGGATTAGTGGGATTACTGATTGGGGATCAGTGGAAGTTAGGATCAATAAGATTACTGATTGGGGATCAGTGGGATCACAGATTGGGATCAGTGAGATCACAGATTTGGGATCAGTGGGATCACAGATTGGGGATCAGTGGAAGTTAGGATCAATAAGATTACTGATTGGGGATCAGTGGGATCACAGATTGGGATCAGTGAGATCACAGATTGGGGATTAGTGGGATCTCAGATTGGTGATGATTAAAAATATCAATTATAAACAAGCACACAAGCAACAGGCACCTGATAAGTGGCCGGGTCCATCTGCAGCTGAATGTACACGGCCAGATTGTTATTAAGAGCGTACAGCAGAGCCGGAACCAGGTAGAGCACGGCTCCCCGAGGCGAAGGCAGTTCGAACCGACCCAGACGCCGAGCCTCAGGCAGATACAGACCCAGCGATAAAAACAGCTTTGTAAACTCGGTGATCAGCACCATGCTTGACGAGGACCAGGGGATGGTGCCATCAACTTCCATGAGGTGAACCAGGATGGTGTAGGATGAGTACACGAGGGTGCTGTGAAGGTTAGGGAAGAGCGGTAAAATGCATTAGCACTCTGGATATTACTCAGACGAGATGGGATTTCAGTCTTGAGGAAAATCCCCAAAATCTACTCAGATGAGATGGGTTTTCAGTCACGAAAAAATCCCAAATCCGCTCAAAATGAGATGGGATTTCAGTCACGGGGAAAAGTCCCAAATCTACTCAGACGAGATGGGATTTCAGTCTCGAGGAAAATCCCCAAATCAACTCAGATGAGATGGGATTTCAGTCTAGGGGAAAATCCCCAAATTCCCAAAATCTACTCAGATGAGATGGGTTTTCAGTCACGAAAAATCCCAAATCCGCTCAAAATGAGATGGGATTTCAGTCACGGGGAAAAGTCCCAAATCTACTCAGATGAGATGGGATTTCAGTCTCGAGGAAAATCCCCAAATCAACTCAGATGAGATGGGATTTCAGTCTAGGAGAAATCCCCAAATTCCCAAATCTGCTCAGATAAGATGGGTTTTCAGTCACGAAAAAATCCCAAATCCGCTCAAAATGAGATGGGATTTCAGTCACGGAAAAAATCCCAAATCTGCTTAAAATATGAGATGGGTTTTCAGTCACGGAAAAAATCCCAAATCTGCTCAAAATATGAGATGGGTTTTCAGTCACGGAAAAAATCCCAAATCTGCTCAAAATATGAGATGGGTTTTCAGTCACGGAAAAAATCCCAAATCTGCTCAAAATATGAGATGGGATTTCAGTCACATGGAAAAATCCCAAATCTACTCAGAAGATGAGATGGGATTTCAGTCACGGGAAAAATCCCCAAAATACTACTTTAAAGATGAGATGGGATTTAGTCAAGGGAAAAATTCTAAATCTACTCAAAAGATGAGATGGGATTTTAGTTTCAGAAAGAATTTCCAAATCTACTTAGATGAGATGGGATTTCAGTCTTGGTGAAAAATCCCTAAAATACTACTATGAAGATGTGAGGAGATTTCAGTTTCGGGAAAAACCTCCGAAACGTACTCACATACTATAATGCACCTCACATTAAAAGAAAGATTATTTTAACTTACCCAACAACGAACAGAAATTTAAACAGCACTGGATTCATGTAGGGCTCTTTAACGACTCCACTATTGGAGTCTGTTAGAGTCGCAGAAGCAGAGCTAACAGGACCGGATTCTGGGGACTGCTTATGCAGATGATGATGATGCAGATTGCGCTGACTATCCGACGGTTCCATACAGACAGACGACATTTCAGTATCGGAATTTTGCTCCTGGGAAGACTTCATTGACCAACGCTGGGTACAATTTTTAGCATTCGACAAGAGGAACACTTGAGAAATTGAGTTAGCATCAAAAACACGCACAGAGAGAGAGAAATGTAGTCAGCCAGCCTATCTGCAGACGGAAGCAACGCTAGCAAAAAAAGAAACTAAGAAAATTGCCCAAATTCAGCGCTTGAAAGAAAAACCAATCTATAGCTAGCTGACATTATGAAACTCTACAAAAGAACCTTTCTATTTGTCCAGCCGCTAGCGTTGCCACGATATGCAAAAGTCAACTACCTTTTCTATGCACACTTTTACAACGGATTGTGTTTTGTCGAGGTTATGTTGAAAAAGATTAACAACTTTGAATGAAATAATTTAAGCAGATTATATGGCAACAGCAGAAGTTGAAATGGTAACAAAAATTTTGTTCCTTTTCACTGGATTTTATAGAATAAAAAATGTAAGAGTATTTACACAAGGCTGACAGTGAGAGACTAAGGCTGGAGTGAGAAAGTTGGATTGACAGAGTGAGAGATTGGAGTGCCAGAGTGAGAGATTGGAGTGCCAAAGTGAAAGATTGGAGTGCCAGAGTCAGAGATTGAAGTGCCAGAGTGACAGATTGGAGTGCCAGAGTGAGAGATTGGAGTGCCAGGGTGAGAGATTGGAGTGCCAGAATGAGAAATTGGAGTGCCAGGGTCAGAGATTGGAGTGCCAGAGTGAGAGATTGGAGTGCCAGGGTGAGAGATTGGAGTGCCAGAGTGAGAGATTGGAGTGCCAGGGTGAGAGATTGAAGTGCCAGAGTGAGAGATTGGAGTGCCAGAGTGAGAGATTGGAGTGCCAGAGTGAGAGATTGGAGTGTCAGAGTGAGAGATTGGAGTGTCAGAGTGAGAAACTGGAGTGCCAGCGTGAGAGATTGGAGTGAATGAATGAGAGATTTAGGTGCCACAGTGAGAGATTGAAGTGAAGTGAATGAATGAGAAACGTAAGTGCCAGAGTGAGAGATTGGAGTGCCAGAGTGAGAGATTGGAGTGCCAGAGTGAGAGATTGGAGTGCCAGAGTGAGAGATTGGAGTGCCAGAGTGAGAGATTGGAGTGTCAGAGTGAGAGATTGGAGTGTCAGAGTGAGAAACTGGAGTGCCAGCGTGAGAGATTGGAGTGAATGAATGAGAAACTGAAGTGCCAGCGTGAGAGATTGGAGTGAATGAATGAGAAACTGGAGTGCCAGAGTGAGAGATTGGAGTGAATGAATGAGAAACTGGAGTGCAAGAGCGAGAGATTGGAGTGCCAGAATGGGAGATTGGAGTGCCAAAGTGAGATATTGGAATTCAAAAGTGAGCTGTACTCAGTGAGAAAAAGTATTTGCAGTCTACTTGCATAGCTCAAACAAAATAGTTCTAAAATTTTAAAGAAACAAAGCCAGACATTTGTTTACTGTAAGGTAGAAAATCTATAGTATTGAATTGACTGAACTAAAGCCATTGAAATTCAAACAATAGGCCCTACGCTTTTGTTTGCTATTCAGCGAAACTAAGGATCAAGATTTAGGATAAAATTAAGAGCTCTCAGGAGCGTTAAGAAACTGATCTTTTTAAAATGGATACAGCCTTTAATGGAGATACACTGAACGACTTCCACTAAAGTGTGACACACCATTTAGCACTCTTTACACACTAGTTTGGCACTTCTTTACACACCAGTTTGGCACTCTTTACACACCAGTTTGGCACTCTTTACACACCAGTTTGGCACTCTTTACACACCAGTTTGGCACTCTTTACACACCAGTTTGGCACTCTTTACACACCAGTTTGGCACTCTTTACACACCAGTTTGGCACTCTTTACATACCAGTTTGGCACTCTTTACACACCAGTTTGGCACTCTACACACCATTTGGCACTCTTTCCATCCCAGTTTGGCACTCTTTAAACACACCAGTTTGGCACTATTTACACACTATTTGGCACTTTTTACAACCAGTTTGGCACTCCTTACATATCATTTGGCACTCTTTACACCCACTTTGGGACTCTACAAACAGTTTGGCACTCTTTACACCCAGTTTGGCATTTGGAGATACTTGTATGACTTCTTTAAACAAAATAGTTACATTATATGTATTTTTAAATTTTGCAACTATTGAAACTTTGCAACTAGGCATCTATAACTATTAAAGCTTATAAAAACATATGTTCCTATTATTATTATTCATGGAAACAAAAAATAAGCCTACTATACTACATTTTTTAGACTTAGTAATTTTAATCCTATAATATTAGTTGTATGGATAATAAATCTTGGCAATTGTCAAGTTTCATTTAATAAACTGTTTTGATTCTAGGAAATTTATCTATTAACTATTTTAAGCAGGAATAAAAATTTTAAGGGATTAAGCCTAGGTAAGCACTATTTCTACATTTCAAAACTTGTTATAATGTATTTGATTCTAGAAAGCTACAGTAGTCTATGGCCAAAACTGTTTACTATATAAACAAAACTTATTGACTACAATGTAGAACCTATCCAAGTAATACTTTTTGAGGACAAAGTTATTAATAGATCAGCCTCTAACTTTTGTAGCTTCCTGTCCTAAGAGTCAAGTAGTCTCTGGCCATATTATCATATTATGGAAATATATGCCCAAAATTCTTATATACAAATGTTTTAGCTAGTATACATGTAGCATACAAGGAAGAAAAATAGGCCTAGTTAAAGGAAGAAAATTATAAATTTCTAGCATTATCATTGGATTAAAATTATTAACTAGGCCTATACTTGTTCAAGCTTGCAGCATAGTGTATAAAAGCATAGAAATATTTGATATCATTGTGTAATTATGCGAAATAATCCTTTGCTATAATATACATAAGTTTTAATTTTTAAATCGTAACAACAAATTAGGTTTTCAAATTATATAGGCCCTAATAAAATTTTCTACCAATTTCCTAGATTCAAAAAATTTAACAAACAAAATTTGATAGTGGGGTAATAGTTAAGTCTTTCTAATAGTTAATTACTTAAGTCTTTTTATCACATTTTTAACAACTATCTATAAAAATAGGCCTGACATCCTTTTGCTTTATTTCCTTTTAGCTAAGATGTCTACAATAAAATATATATCATTAAAAATGAAGAAACTAGATAGGCCTAGTGCACTTAATAAGGTCTAGTTAGGCAATTAAATTTTTCATTGAACAGAATCAAGAATATATAATTAAATTAATAAATTATGATTACAAATATATATTACAAATTTGATTCCCATCCCTTCAATGCAACATACTAAAATTAAATGAGTTGTTTATCACTAACATATTATCAATTCTAAATATACTTAATGCCAAAAAAATAACATTAAAATTGACTAGGCCTGATTTTAGGCCTAAGTAGCCTGATTCTGCTTGGCAGCATGGATTGGTAGGTCTACACTACTACACCAAAAAAATATTTTGTTTCACGAAGGAATGGCAACTGCAACTACATAGCCTATCGATTTAAACAGGAAATAGTTCAGATATAAAATTGGTTTCTAAAGTCAAAGACGAAAAGAGAATGCAAATTTCCTGTTCAGTCTTGAGTTTTCTCGTCTTGAGTGAGTCCTTAATTAATATAATACACCACAAATGAGTCTGAAAAAGAGAAAGCTAAAACTCTCCGATCAGAGTCAGACTCCAATACTTTATCTTTCCGTGTTGCATGCATTGATTACTAGGCCTAATTTTTATTGCTAGGGCCTATTGCGAAGTGACCGTTATGCTTAGACAGCTAAGTGAAGATATAAGATATACTTACGCGCGGGCCTTTCATGCATCATCGTGGTTTAAATCGGTGTGATAACTGATTTCTTACGGAGTAGGCACTATTATAACACACCATTTTGTTTATAATTAAGTTTATAATTTTGTATTAAAATTAATTTTGTTTATTATAATTACTTTATTAAACTTTCGACTTTCTCAAACTCAATATTTATTTCCTGATTATAAGGACGCAAAAAACCACTATATGCGTGCTTTTGAAAGTTGAAACTAGGTTCTAAACTACACGGTAACTGTACTGGTGCGATTTTAAAATTCAATGTCTGTGCCCTTTTCGGACTTGAGCTTGCTGCTTTTAGGAAATAATAATTTAAGATTTTAAAGAGCATGACATTGGCAGACTTTAAGAGTTTTAACGGAGAAAATTTTATCGGATAGTCTAAATCTCCAGGTTACATGCAGATAAGAGTTAGCTGAGGCCATGCAGTTACGTGATGCTCTCCGAGGCCGTTGCCATATGACTCCCTCTCTCTTATCGGCAGCGTCGATCCTTAGATGTCACTTACCTGTTTCTGAAATTAGGCTTATTACGTCAAAAATGTGTGGAAAATGGCAAACATAATGGGGGTGAGCGTGCGAGAATAGGGAAATGAGTTAGTGATCATGCATATTATTATTGTTTTCAAAGGATAGTAAAAGATAGTAGATCAATAGATGAATTAAAACTCATACGAGAGTAAAGTGGAAAGATAGAAGGAATAATGAGAGGGAATTGAGGAGGGTTACACCAGATAGGCAAGCTTATAGAGAGACGGGAGTGGTTGCAGCTAGGGAGTTTTAAAGCAGAGTGGTCTACTGCACAGAGAGGCGGCATCTATGCTAAACAAAATAGATGCTGCCTCTCTGTCTCTGTGGATACAACAATGTGGAACAAATAAAATAGATTTATTTTTTTATTTTTTTTCATATTCTATATAGCGACTAACTGGGCATTAAAAAATTATTTGCGCAAGGATATCTCATTTTTTGCCCGCAAGCGGTTTTTTATTTCTGACTGCATAGGATAGTTCTTGGATTTATTGAAATAAAAACAGCTTGATAAACTCGTGAGAAACCCATTATTGTGCAAAATAATTGGGAGCATTTTTTAAGAAAACTGCATGCTTATTTAAACTTGTTAGACTGTACAATTTCGGAATCTACCTTTGTAATTAAGGACTCGATCGCCAAGGTAGAATAGCTACCAGAGTGAAAGCTGTGATCCTCTGATCCGAAACGGATCGAGCGAAGACTGCCACCGCGGCCGCAGCTCGCGAAGTTGATTTCGCTGCATTTTGTAAATCAACAGAGAGCAGCGAGCCGGAAGCTCCAGTGGCTGCCAAGTAAGATGAAGATCCTGGACCGGACATCCATGTTAACTGCGTGCCCAGAGAAGAAATCGACAAGGTGAGAGCACTTAAAAAATCTTCGGCGCATATACAATAGGCTTCTATCTACTCATGGCTGGTCCAAGAAAATTACAAAGGCTGTTGAACTCTTAAGGCGGTCACTCCAGAGCAAGTACCGCAAAATTCGATTACTGCGTTCAAAGCATTGGCAAATTAAACAAAGAGCCAATTGACCCTAAAAGATGTGATTCGAGAGTTAAGGGCCAAATGTATTTTGAATGAAGCTGCTGCATCTCGGCTGAATTTCTTGCCCTCCGATTCACTGCTTAGCAGCATTTTGCCAAGCAAGATTGCTAAGAGGACAAGAATATTCTCCCACGAAGTGCGGAAATTCGCCTCCACATTGCACTTTTACAGCCCGAAGGCCTATGCGTATGCGAGACAGTACTTTCAGCTTTTGCATCCAGCTTCGCTTAGAAGATGGCTCTCGAATGCGAAATGCTTTCCAGGATTTTGTGACCAAGCCTTTCAGGAACTTTCTCGGCGACGCAGCTCCAATGATGACCGATCCTTCGACTACTGCAACGTTGTAGCTGATGAAATGTCACTGGAAGCGATGGTTGAGTGGAATTCAAATGAAGGCAGTTTCTTTGGCTATGTTGACAAAGGCGATGGCAAGTCAACTGGTCAGGAGGCAACTTCAGCATTGGTAGTGATGGCAGTGGGTCTCAAGAGCTATTGGAAGCTACCTTTAGGATATTTTCTAGTGAGCGGAGTTGATGGCGAATTTCTTTCAAGTGTCGTAGAGGAATCAATCCAGCGGCTCTACCAGGTTGGCGAATTATTGCCTCGTCATTTACATGCGATGGGACTCAGCACAATATTCGAGCGATCGAGCTTCTTGGTGCCAGAATAAGCTCTCCCAATGAGATCGTTGCCTCTTTCCCACACCCCTGCGATCCCGGCATTCAGGTTTCAGCCTTCTTGGATGTGCCGCACATGCTGAAGCTGATTCGAAACCAGTGGCAGTCCCTGGGAACATTTGTTTGGCCGGACAGAGGAAATATTGATTGGAAATATGTGTGCATGTTGCAGCAAGTACAGGAGAGCCATGGACTCAGACTAGGCAATAAGCTGAGCAGGCATCACATTAACATTGCTAATTTAAAGATGAAAGTTTATTTGGCCTCACAACTTTTTAGTAAGTCGGTGGCTGACTCGTTACGATGGGTGCACAAGCAAAGCTTGGCCGGATTTAATCATTCCGATGTATTAGTGACAGCAGATTTTATTGAGCACATGAATGATCTGTTCGATGCATTCAACTCGAAGCGATGGTAAATTATGGGGCTAAAATGGCTCTAAGAGCTGACAACCGGCCTGACTGGATCGACTTCTCCACTGACTCGATCCAGCTTCTCAAGAGCTTAGAAACTCCAGCTAGATTCAAAATCGTTGACACTGCAAAGAAGACAGGATTTTTAGGCTTCATCACCAATTGCCTTGCCGTTATTGCGCTTGCCAAGTATTTATTTTCAACTGGCGAATTCTTCTTTCTTTGCACTTACAAGCTGTCTCAGGATTTTCTAGAATCCATCCAGCACTGTACTCGTATGAATGCATCTAATTGATTGTGAGATTTGCCAGTCTATTGTGTATCAATTGCCAGAGCAGTTGTGCGAAGCATGTTGAAAGTTGTCGAATGTGCTCCGTGCAGGTCAGCTCTGACTGCCAGCTCCGAGACGCCACCAGCTTTTCGTGCCCCTTGCTCACTTGTTGCCTTGAAGAATTTTTTGAACAAGGAAGGAACTGGCGGCTCGATTTTTCCAGCAGCTATGTCTTCCTACTCAGTGCTGAGTCTGTTATTCGATGTGCCAGCTGTAACAGCCAATTCTCCAGTGACGTAGCAGTTCACGAGACTTTGCGCAAGTCGAGCAATCTGTTCCGTGAGCTTGACTCGCATTCGGCATCCGCGAGCAGCGGCATTGAGTCGCACAAGCTCCATTTAATTCGAGTCATGACCCTGCTCTTCACAAAGATCAGAATGAAAAACTAGCTAAAGAACTTTCTCGCGCAGGAAGGAGACCAGGAAGGAGGCAGAGACTACTTCGAGCAGCAATATTTCTTAATTTATAGTATATTCGAAACCAGGTGAGCTATTTATTGACTTAACTTCTATGCTATCAGCAAAAACAAAAAGTCTCATTTTGTCTGCAAGCGTTTTTGTACGACGGTTTTTTAGTTTTTAATAAATAAATCTAAAATAATACTGGATTTAAACTGTTAAATTGCTAGTTGCACATAAAGTTGGTTAAATGGTTAGCAATCCGTGTTCCATGGCAAAAGGCAACAATTAATACAGCGGGCCCAATGACTGAGGGGTAGGAAAGGAAGGGAAGCCAAAAATATCGATCGTGAGGGCGTGGGAGCTGGGGTGCCATTTTTCCTACTTGGAAAGAGGCACACATTTCTTGCCCCACAATGCGCAGTCTAGTTATACTTATTGGTCTGTGAGGAATTCGTCTAATTGAGACGCCATATGCTACAGGTGCCTCTTGTCTGGCCACAATGGGCAAGAAACTCTCCGAAGAGATCGCATGTCTCTGCAGTCAGCTGTCACATAACAAATCAGAAACTATCTCGCGGAAACCAAACGCCACACAGCAACAAGAATTGAGTTTCAAGCCAAGCAGAGCAAAGCAAAGCAAAACGTCGGAGCGCTGATTAAAGTCCCGGAAAATAGCGAGTAGTTGTGTGATTTCTCTGACGTCACAAACGAAATACAAATTGCCACGTTAAAGACCAGAAGGGAGAGGGGAAGGAGAGTGGGGAGAGGGGAGAGGAGAGACGGGAGAGGGGAGAGGGGAGAGGGGAGAGGAGAGAGGGGAGAAAGAGGAGAGAGATGGAGAGAAGAGAGAGGAGGGAGAGGAGGGGAGAGGAGGGGAGAGGAGGGAGAGGAGAGAGAGGAGGGAGAGGAGGGAGAGGAGAGAGAGGAGGGAGAGGAGAGAGAGGAGGGAGAGGAGGGAGAGGAGGGAGAGGAGGGAGAGGTGGGGCGAGGGGAGAGGTGAGGGGAGGAGAGAGAAGAGACGGGAAAGGAGAGAGTGGAGAGGGGAGAGGGGAGAATTTGGAAATTAGGTTTTTCCAACTCTTGTCAGAGTCTATCACACATGAAGTGCTCTGTGTTTGCACACAGACAATTTCTGCAGCACTCCCACTGTGTGAGAGTCGAGATAAAATAATCCACAGTTGCGATCAATGTGCCTCTACAGTAGCATCTGTAAAAGAAAACGTACAATACTACTTTCAGTTTTCAGCACTCTGAGTCAAAAAATGAAATGCACTTTTACTAAATATTGGAAATAAAGTTTGCTTACGTATAACTTTTGAGTCAACTGGTGCAGATGTTCCGAGGCAGTGTGCATGAAAAACCGAGGGTAAAGTATAGGACAGAGAATGTACCTGAAAGATGTAGATAGACAGGTATTCACTGTCTCTTGAATGTAGATAGATAGATAGATAGATAGATAGATATATAGATAGATAGATAGATAGATAGATAGATAGACAGATAGATAGATAGATAGATAGATAGATAGATAGATAGATAGATAGATAGATGGATAGATAGATAAATAGATAGATAGATAGATAGATAAATAGATAGATAGATAGATAGATAGATAGATAGATAGATAGATAGTAGATAGCGAGAAAGAGCGAGCGAAGCGAGCTCTTTCGAGCTTGCTTGCCGCAGCCAATCAAGCTGAATGCACGCACACAAGATCACCGGAAACGATTAAGGCAGCTGGAAAGCCAATGGGCGCGGTAAGCGCTTTTATCCAGAGGAACTACCTGCTGGAACCAGCCTGCCGTTCGAAAATCAGACTACTCAAGTAGTGCAAAAGAGATAGATAGATAGATAGATAGATAGATAGATAGATAGATAGATAGATAGATAGATAGATAGATAGATAGATAGATAGATAGATTAGATAGATAGATAGATAGATAGATAGATAGATAGATAGATAGATAGATAGATAGATAGATAGATAGATAGATAGATAGATAGATAGATAGATGGATAGATAGATAGATAGATAGATAGATAGATAGATGGATAGATAGATAGATAGATAGATAGATGGATAGATAGATGGATAGATGGATAGATAGCTAACCATTGAAACAGCACGGCAAAATCGATAATAAGGAAAGGATTGAATAAACAAAATGGCAGACTGAAGGCGGGGAGGCTGGCATGGGCAGCAAATGCTTCATCGATTCAGCTTGACCTTCCACAACTCTCTCTCACACAGGCAGTCGAGCTGAGGGTTGATCTGAGGATCTGGGATATAGGATATGGGAGCAAACAATTGCACCTGCTCCCAGTCGTTATCTCTGTCCGCTCTCTCAGCTGCCGCAGACTCTTTTGAGCATGCCAAATATGATAGCGATTCGCTGCCATCCAATCCGACTCCGCCAATTCCGCCCACTTTGTCTCCCTTCGTCTCTTTAACCTTCTACCCCTACCCTCCACCTTTCTCTCCCCGATTCGCTCTCTCCGAGAACCGGTTCGCTCGGCAAAAAAAATGCAGAGCTCACACCGGCCCCTGGTGAGCGCGGTTGCTTAAATTGGAAACAGTCGCAGCTTCCCTGTCTGGCAGGTTTTTATCCCTCATCTCAATTCATTTCTTTCTTGGCGAGCCTCCTTGACAATAGCATAGTCAAGTCAGTCAACTCAGTCAAGTCAGTCAGCTCAGTCAAATCAGTCAAGTCAGTCAACTCAGTCAACTCAGTCAAATTCATCGATAGAGAATTGCAATCTATCGCATTAGGACTGAATTTCGACAATTGTAAGTAACTACTAAGTTGATATCAACATATTTTATCTCTCCACCTGTCTTGTCTGTCAAACGTCTTGTCTGCCAACCTGGCTTGTGTATCAACCTGTCTGTATGTCAATCTGTCATGTCTATCAACTTGTCATATCTGTCAAACTGTCTGTCTGTCAACCTGTCGTGTCTGTCAAACTGTCTGTCTGTCAACCTGTCGTGTCTGTCAATCTGTCTGTCTGTCAACCTGTCGTGTCTGCCAACCTGTCCTGTCTGTTAAGCAATAAATGCGTGCGAAATATTGTTTTGCCGTTAAGCTTCTATATGCTCTATAAATCTGTCAAATCTCACCAACTGCCAGGATTTCAACACCGATCCAACAGCGCAATGGACAAAGTTTGGCGCGATGCCAAAAAGCAACAACAGCAGCAACAGCAGGAGCAGCAGCAGCAGCCTCAGCATCAAACGTTCGACCGCACACAGGAGCTGTCGCAAGTCATGGAGGAGCTCGGCATCGACCTGAGCGTCAGCGGCGGCGGCTTCGCAAGCGGCGACGACGGGACGGTCGGCGGCCTGCTGCAGAAGGAGGCGGACCTGAACAGCAACGAGCGCCGCTACCTGCTCGCCGTGGAGATGGGCGACATGCCTACAGTGAAGCAGTACATTGAAAATGCCTCTGGACTCGGCATCGACGTGAATTGCGTCGATTCGCTTGGTCGATCCGCTGTACTCATTGCGATTGAATTGGAGCACATTGAGCTGCTCGAACTGCTGCTGGGATGCAATCTCAAGCTTGGCGACGCCTTGTTGCACGCCATACAAGAGGAGAACGTGGTGGCCGTTGAGATGCTGCTCAATGCACAAGTGGACAAATTGGCCGGAACGGTAAGGCGTTGAGATGATTTCTTATCTCTGGCAATTAAATATAGAGCAAAGTGCAAGACCAATTATGAGGGCAGGTGTTACAACAACTATGAGGGCAGGTGTTAGACCAATTATGAGGGCAGGTGTTAGACCAATTATGAGGGCAAGTGTTAGACCAATTATGAGGGCAGGTGTTAGACCAACTATGAGGGCAAGTGTTAGACCAATTATGAGGGCAGGTGTTAGACCAATTATGAGGGCAGGTGTTACAACAACTATGAGGGCAGGTGTTAGACCAATTATGAGGGCAGGTGTTAGACCAATTATGAGGGCAAGTGTTAGACCAATTATGAGGGCAGGTGTTAGACCAACTATGAGGGCAAGTGTTAGACCAATTATGAGGGCAGGTGTTAGACCAATTATGAGGGCAGGTGTTAGACCAATTATGAGGGCAGGTGTTAAACCAGTTATGAGGGCATGTGTTAGACCAATTATGAGGGCATGTGTTAGACCAATTATGAGGGCAGGTGTTAGACCAATTATGAGGACAGGTGTTAGATCAATTTTGAGGGCAGGTGTTAGACCAAATAAGTGGGAAGGTGTTAGACCAGTTATGAGGGCACGTGTTAGACCAATTATGAGGGCACGTGTTAGACCAATTATGAGGGCAGGTGTTAGACCAAATAAGTGGGCAGGTGTTAAACCAGTTATGAGGGCACGTGTTAGACCAATTATGAGGGCAGGTGTTCGACAAAGTAGGAAGACAGGTGTTTCACTAACTATAAGAGGTGTTCGACCAATTATGAGCTATTTTCAATAAAAATGATCATATAATTTATATTTTATACTCTGATCAATTAGTCACCAATCACAATTTGCTTCGCACTAAGAGCACTGACCAATGGCTTCCAAGCTGCTGTCCTTTCGTTGTCCTTGTTTTAACATAATGACACCGCACTTACTAAAAAAATAGGCGTATAAACGTAAGTCATAAAAATTTTGTTATACTCGTAAATTGCAGAATATTTTAACAGCATTGCATCCGCCGTCCGCACTGTTTCTGCACCTGAAGCGATGCGAAAAGGTGTCTTAATGTTGTCTAATTTGCGTCGAAGCATTCTTATTTTTGTTTATTTCTTCTAAATTTTAACAGTGTCCCGCTTTGATACACTATTTTAGCTATCTAGATTTTAGCTTAGTAAATCTACTCTTAAAGTCGCATCGTTCTATCCATTTTATAAATTTGTTTCTAATTCTGCTAAAGCCAATTTTTCGTAACTTTATAACCTTGCTCATATGGTCTTTCGATGGCCAGCCCTTTTATCATCTGATCAGTTGATAGATAAAGCGAAAACAGTATTGACATTAGATCATCTTGGTAAATAACATTAAGCCTTTATGAATCATAAAACCGGGAGCTCATGGGTGGTGTGAATCGCACGTCAATCTTACTGACCAATTCGGTCCTGTCTGACTATCTGATATTGACAACCTGGTGTTGTTAGTGCTTGAGTCTGAGTACATGCCTAACGTTGCTGCGTACGTTTGCACCTTCTTCGCGTCACTAATTACACAAGCGCCATAACTGCCAAACTGACTCAGAATGCCAGTAGGAATATATGAGCTATCTAAGCAGAAGAAAGTGAAAGAGGGACTTACGAGTAAGGCAAAAGAGACAGAACTATCGTCAAAGAAAGAGGAATTAGTGAATTCAACAGCCTCTTCAATCTGCCTTTTTTGACTTTCGCTGCGCTGTGCAAATAAGCGATATGGCTTCAAGGACAATGTCCTCAGTATGTCCTTAATATGTACTATTGCCTTGAAGTAGTCGTCTAAATAATAGCACATCAGATGTACACCGGGAGTTGAGGATGGCACAAGAGGAAACGAAAACATGACCAACATGCTGGCTTTCAGGCAGAGGGTAGGAGGATCAAGTCGGGCCAAAGTTAAACAAATTCCCTCTTTAAGTTCTCGTTACTATAACAGTACGCTCGTTCGGTACACATTGTGACGGCTGCATTGAGTCTCTGCTGAGCTGCGTGGGCTGGGTTTGAGCTAACAGGTTTGGGAATCATTCGGAGAGAAAGAAAGGATGGAGTGAAAGGCACACTTCAGCCCCTTCCACTGTAGCTACTTGTGCTGCAAGTGTCTCATTGCCTGCAATGTCCATGTCAGTGGAGAGTGCTGTTACAAAAAAGGTCTGAGTGGCCGAATGTTTGCTCATTAATTATTAATTGGCGTAGTAATAGTACACGCGTCAACGCGAAGCCACACGTGATTCGCAATTACTGTTTGTAATTTGAGCACAAAAAAATGGAAAGCAGCTCTTACGTAGAAGACAACCTGGACAAAAAATCGGGATCAATATTTATCAAAACCAGCTGTTTTGCTAGGCATACATGTAGTAAACACTCACACTGACTATATGCAGGAATTACTAAAAAATATACGAGGCTTATGAAGAAAGATTGTAGATCTTGTCATTCCTAATCGATATGAAGTAACTTTCGTGAACTCGTAAAACAAGTACGATTGGAGGTGCTTCAATAGACCTAAGTTTCACACTTGTGAATTTTGACGTACTAATTTGATATTTGGCGATGTGAAAAATCATGACACATGATACTAAGCATATGTGAAATCCAATTTTAGACAATCAGAACAACCTGAACTTGGGTCCTTATGACATTCGAATTTAGACAATTTATACACCTGAACTTTGGCTACTCGCTAAAGAACTCTTTACGAACTTGAAATACAACACATTGTTGGGCTATAAGACCAAACATGAACATTGAGATCCGTTGCGCGACCTACTTGACCTACCGTCAATTTTCAGGTGACAGACATTGTCGAGCCCTACACGACTCCCGCTGTATCTGGTAGCTTCACCCCAGACATCACGCCGATCATCCTAGCGGCGCACATTGACAACTACGAGATTCTGAGGATGCTGCTGGACCGCGGCGACCGGGTGCCTAAACCGCACGAGCTGCGCTGCGCTTGCGCAGATTGCGTTCGCGCCCAACGCGAGGACAGCCTGCGACATTCCAAATCGCGTATCAACGCCTATAAGGCCTTGGCGAGTCCCGCACTGATCTGCCTGTCAAGCAAGGATCCGATTTTGACAGCTTTCGAACTGAGCTGGGAGATGCGTCGCTTAGGCAGGCTGGAGAACGAGTTCAAATCGGAGTACGAGTCCTTGTCGGTGCAGTGTCAGAACTATGCGACCGCTCTGTTGGAGCAGACGAGAAGCTCGCACGAGTTGGCCATCGTGCTCAATCATGAGGTTGGCCAGGGCGGAGCTAGAATTGCTTCAGTCTCGAAAGCCTCTGGCGGTGGCGGTGGTGGCGGCAGCGGCGGCGGTGTTGTCTTCGGCGGAGAACCATCGGATGAACTCGGCGAGGCGGAGCGGATGCACTTATCCCGACTAAAGCTAGCTATCAAGTACAAGCAAAAGAAGGCAAGGAATTGATATTGCAGCATATTTTTTGGTAGTGTATTGAACTCCAAACTACTTTAGAAACTGGAATGCACTTTCAATGGCATCCTATTGAACCCGGATGTTCTTGAGTTGAATGGCATCCTATTGAACCCGGATGTTCTTGAGTTGAATGGCATCCTATTGAACCCGGATGTTCTTGAGTTGAATGGCATCCTATTGAACCCGGATGTTCTTGAGTTGAATGGCATCCTATTGAACCCGGATGTTCTTGAGTTGAATGGCATCCTATTGAACCCGGATGTTCTTGAGTTGAATGGCATCCTATTGAATCCGGATGTTCTTGAGTTGAATGGCATCCTATTGAACCCGGATGTTCTTGAGTTGAATGGCATCCTATTGAACCCGGATGTTCTTGAGTTGAATGGCATCCTATTGAACCCGGATGTTCTTGAGTTGAATGGCATCCTATTGAACCCGGATGTTCTTGAGTTGAATGGCATCCTATTGAATCCGGATGTTCTTGAGTTGAATTGCATCCTATTGAACCCGGATGTTCTTGAGTTGAATGGCATCCTATTGAATCCGGATGTTCTTGAGTTGAATGGCATCCTATTGAACCCGGATGTTCTTGCGTTGAATGGCATCCTATTGAACCCGGATGTTCTTGAGTTGAATGGCATCCTATTGAACCCGGATGTTCTTGAGTTGAATGGCATCCTATTGAACCCGGATGTTCTTGCGTTGAATGGCATCCTATTGAACCCGGATGTTCTTGAGTTGAATGGCATCCTATTGAACCCGGATGTTCTTGCGTTGAATGGCATCCTATTGAACCCGGATGTTCTTGCGTTGAATGACATCCTATTGAACCCGGATGTTCTTGAGTTGAATGGCATCCTATTGAACCCGGATGTTCTTGAGTTGAATGGCATCCTATTGAATCCGGATGTTCTTGAGTTGAATGGCATCCTATTGAATCCGGATGTTCTTGAGTTGAATGGCATCCTATTGAACCCGGATGTTCTTGCGTTGAATGGCATCCTATTGAACCCGGATGTTCTTGAGTTGAATGGCATCCTATTGAACCCGGATGTTCTTGAGTTGAATGGCATCCTATTGAACCCGGATGTTCTTGAGTTGAATGGCATCCTATTGAACCCGGATGTTCTTGAGTTGAATGGCATCCTATTGAACCCGGATGTTCTTGAGTTGAATGGCATCCTATTGAATCCGGATGTTCTTGAGTTGAATTGCATCCTATTGAACCCGGATGTTCTTGAGTTGAATGGCATCCTATTGAATCCGGATGTTCTTGAGTTGAATGGCATCCTATTGAACCCGGATGTTCTTGCGTTGAATGGCATCCTATTGAACCCGGATGTTCTTGAGTTGAATGGCATCCTATTGAACCCGGATGTTCTTGAGTTGAATGGCATCCTATTGAACCCGGATGTTCTTGCGTTGAATGGCATCCTATTGAACCCGGATGTTCTTGAGTTGAATGGCATCCTATTGAACCCGGATGTTCTTGCGTTGAATGGCATCCTATTGAACCCGGATGTTCTTGCGTTGAATGACATCCTATTGAACCCGGATGTTCTTGAGTTGAATGGCATCCTATTGAACCCGGATGTTCTTGAGTTGAATGGCATCCTATTGAATCCGGATGTTCTTGAGTTGAATGGCATCCTATTGAATCCGGATGTTCTTGAGTTGAATGGCATCCTATTGAACCCGGATGTTCTTGCGTTGAATGGCATCCTATTGAACCCGGATGTTCTTGAGTTGAATGGCATCCTATTGAATCCGGATGTTCTTGAGTTGAATGGCATCCTATTGAATCCGGATGTTCTTGAGTTGAATGGCATCCTATTGAACCCGGATGTTCTTGAGTTGAATGGCATCCTATTGAACACGGGTGCTTTTTACGTCAACTGATAATCTTTCTAAGACAATGTCAAAGGATACCTCACTAATTTCAAGCCCCAACTGCAAAGTCCAGAATTGATTACTTTCAATCAAAGATCCTTCCCAAAGCTACATAAAAACACCGAGTGCTTTTTGCCACACTCGAAGACAACTCATATATAGGATGAGAAGGAACTCAACCTCACCGTCGCTACATTCTGTTGGTGATCTATTAATCAAATTTTCTAAAAATTGTATAACTAGAAGCCAGATGAGACAGCTCGTAGTTGCAAAGCGCTACATTTGTGAACGACCGCTTATAAAGCTCAGCTGTTGCGAAAGAAAAACTGAAAACGTTGAATTTCCAGGGCGTGGTCGGGAGTTAGCCGAACTCGGTTAGGATGGATTAATAGCAAAAAATAATCTGGATCCATTTTCCGTTTATCCTGTATTTCGATCTTCTAGGTGTGGCCTTTGATATTTGCTCTGCCGCCGATTTTTCCATTTTTTGTGCGCCAATCATACCCAGGCATCAAAGGGAATGCAAAATGAAAGTGAAGTCCCACTCACTCAATAGCTTAACTATGCTTGCCAATCACAGCAAGTTTTTCTATTTCTGATGGCAAAGAAACCGGACTGGATAACATTTTCTCCATTTTACCGGACGAGATAAAAATGTCATTGTTGCTTTTCTTTCTTTCGACTTGCCTTATCCTTCCTTTTTGGTGTCCTTAAAACTCTTCTGGGGCGTTCTAACTTAAGTCTGAGTTGCTATATCTCTGTTGTGTTCTATCTTTCAGGTGTTCTATCTTTCAGGTGTTCTATCTTTCAGGTGTTCTATCTTTCAGGTGTTCTATCTTTCAGGTGTTCTATCTTTCAGGTGTTCTATCTTTCAGGTGTTCTATCTTTCAGGTGTTCTATCTTTCAGGTGTTCTATCTTTCAGGTGTTCTATCTTTCAGGTGTTCTATCTTTCAGGTGTTCTATCTTTCAGGTGTTCTATCTTTCAGGTGTTCTATCTTTCAGGTGTTCTATCTTTCAGGTGTTCTATCTTTCAGGTGTTCTATCTTTCAGGTGTTCTATCTTTCAGGTGTTCTATCTTTCAGGTGTTCTATCTTTCAGGTGTTCTATCTTTCAGGTGTTCTATCTTTCAGGTGTTCTATCTTTCAGGTGTTCTATCTTTCAGGTGTTCTATCTTTCAGGTGTTCTATCTCTTCATTATCTTACATCTCTTATGCATTTCTCATTTTCTTAAACTATCAACATATTTCTCTTGCATTCCCTCATATTACACAAGACTTGAATACCTGACAAGCTGACACTGTAAAATTGCAGTTCGTGGCGCACCCGCACTGCCAGCAGCTGCTCGCCGCCCTCTGGTACGACGGTCTGCCCGGATTTCGTCGAAAGCACATGGTGTTCCAGATCGGAATGATTGGCACCTTTGCGGGCATATTTCCTATGCTGGCCATGTTCTACCTACTGGCGCCCCGGTCCAGCCTGGGTCAGAAAATTCGGAAACCGTTTATTAAGTTTATCTGTCACAGCGCATCTTACCTGCTGTTTCTGGGTGAGCTTAAAGACTAAGATTTAAACGACAAAAAAGTAAAAAAACACACAGACAGACAGACAGACAGACACTAAGACAGACAGACAGACAGACAGACACTAAGACAGACAGACAGACAGAAAGTCAGACAGACAGTCAGACAGACAGACAGACAGACAGACAGACAGACACTAAGATAGACACTAAGATAGACACTAAGACAGACAGACAGACAGACAGACAGACAGACAGACAGACACTAAGATAGACACTAAGATAGACACTAAGACAGACAGACAGACACACAGACAGACAGACAGACAGACAGGCAGGCAGACAGACAGACAGACAGACAGACAGACAGACAGACAGACAGACAGACAGACAGTCAGACAGACAGACAGACAGACAGACAGACAGACAGACAGACAGACAGACAGACAGACAGACAGACAGACAGACAGTCAGACAGACAGACAGACAGACACGCTCGGTCACTAAATTTTCAGGCTTTCTTGTGCTGGCTGCGATTCGCATTGAGGACATTCTAATGAATACGCTGGAACAGAAGTTGCAAGAGCGAGGTCC
The DNA here is from genome assembly GCA_002269645.1 of Macrostomum lignano. Taxonomy (NCBI): domain Eukaryota; kingdom Metazoa; phylum Platyhelminthes; family Macrostomidae; genus Macrostomum; species Macrostomum lignano. Next base: position 53,451 of record NIVC01002420.1, read on the forward strand.
TGAGCCGTCAGTAGTGGAATGGATCATTGTAGTCTACGTGATGGGTGCGTCTGTCGTGAGGGACATATTTGTATGTATATTGTAGTTAAAAGCTGTTGTATAAGCAAAAATTTTATTGGAAGCCTAAAGGACACCTGCAATATCTGATGTCTTGTTGAGTGTCCCTGTGTCTTCGTGGATGTTCCGGTCTCTTGGTGGGTGTCCGTGTATCTTGTTTGGCACCCCTGTCTTTTGGTTGGCGCCCCTGTCTCTTGGTGGGCGCCCCTGTCTCTTGGTTGACGCCCCTGTCTCTTGGTTGGCGCCCCTGTCTCTTGGTTGGCGCCCCTGTCTCTTGGTTGGCGCCCCTGTCTCTTGGTTGGCGCCCCTGTCTCTTGGTTGGCGCCCCTGTCTCTTGGTTGGCGCCCCTGTCTCTTGGTTGGCGCCCCTGTCTCTTGGTTGGCGCCCCTGTCTCTTGGCCCCTACCCCAATCTCCTAGACCGGTGGATTCAACTTCCAGTAGTTGGCAAAAGTTGAGCCCGTGTCATTCGTCCTGCTTAATTATTCTTATATAATCACATAATAGCATCACTGCTTTTAGTAAAGTGCATTTCTGACGCAGGATAAGGCTGCCATAAAAAGTAATTTAGGATATCTGTCAGCCTTATGATTTATGATCGCAGCAGATGGCATCAGTAATTCTGCTATTCCATATGAAAGCAAATGACTCTGCATAATTCGAAAATAGTGATTGGAAAGTCACGCGAGCAGAGCGCAGAGTCAGCTATAGATAAAGATGGTAAGCAGGCCACAGGTGGAGGCTGTGCCAAGGTAACCTTACCCCATGCTTTTACGCGAATGCTTTCAGACTGCAAGGTAAAAAACGCAGAAGCAAGAGCTAATTTTAATGCACGCCCGAAACATCGATTCGCCTTTCAGTCGAGTCTTTTATCGACAGCAATTTCTGCGCTTGAATAATTCAGTCATGAGGTTGACATCAGGTTTTTTGACCCGCAGTATTTTCAAAGCCGCTGCTGTAGACATGAGAAGCAGCAAGCATAAAAGCGAATCGCCGGCTTGCTTGTTTAGGAAATGCATCCCAAATCTCATGCTAGAATCGACTCCCCGGCTTTCGACAGCTAAGCAGACGAGTCACGACAGGGGGAGCAGCTGCGGGCTTGTTCTGAGCCTTGGGCCGAATTCACGAAATGCCAGATTATTTGCCGTATGGGGGATTCTGACTGGGGGATTTTCGCTTGAAAGGGAAGAGGGATTTGAAAATGCTGGACTTAATTAAACCCTGTGGCTGCAAGAACCTGGGCGTGGCTTCGGCTGTCTTTTAAAACAGTCAGCCTCACTAACTCATCCGTGACCCCTCGTCTCGTTGTTCATGCTCTGCCTGCAACAGCTTATCGATGGCATGCTTTCTGATTAATTAATTTCATAATGTTCATTGTGACAAGTCAACTATGAATCTCTTACTACTGCAGGCTTTGTATGGCAGGAGGTGAAACAGCTGTGGAGCGAAGGTGCCAAGGCATACGTGACAGACATGTGGAACTTGCTGGATTTCGCTACCAACTCTTTGTACATCGCAACCATCACTTTGCGCGGAGTGGCCTGGTATCTGGTGCGTGCTGCTGAAGCTTTTGTCAAATCATAAAATACGAGTAGATGCTGTCGCGTGAGGTCGTCGAACGGTTGTTGGGAAGATTGGGACTGAGACACTACAGTAGACTGGGGTTGAGACACTGCAGTAGATTGGGACTGAGACACTACAGTAGACTGGGACTGAGACACTACAGTAGACTGGGCCTGAGACACTACAGTAGACTGGGACTGAGACACTACAGTAGACTGAGACTGAGACACTACAGTAGATTGGGACTGAGATACTACAGTAGATTGGGACTGAGAAACTACAGTAGACTGAGACTGAGACACTACAGTAGACTGAGACTGAGACACTACAGTAGATTGGGACTGAGACACTACAGTAGATTGGGACTGAGACACTACCGTAGATTGGGACTGAGATACTACAGTAGATTGGGACTGAGACACTACAGTAGACTGGGACTGAGACACTACCGTAGATTGGGACTGAGATACTACAGTAGACTGAGACTGCTACACTACAGTAGATTGGGACTGAGACACTACCGTAGATTGGGACTGAGACACTACAGTAGATTGGGACTGAGACACTACAGTAGATTGGGACTGAGACACTACAGTAGATTGGGACTGAGACTATCATGACAATCATATCATTGATCACCAGGTGCGCCTGGGAAGCGGTATGAAGAATGTCCACCGCGAGAACTGGGACGCTTACGATCCAACGCTGATATCCGAGTGCCTGTTCGCCACGGCCAACATCTTCTCGATGCTGAAGCTGGTGTACATATTCACTGTCAATCCGCACTTAGGACCGTTGCAAATCTCTCTCGGACGAATGCTGTCCGACATTCTCAAATTCCTGTTTGTGGTTGTTCTAGTACTAGTCAGCTTTGCCTGCGGCTTCAACCAGCTCTACTGGTTCTACGCGTACGAGAGGAATAAATATTGTCAGGATAATCGCTTTTATTTCGGCATCACTGGTGACGCTTTGGACAAATATCAGTATTGCGTAACCAGGGGCAGAACCTTCTCCAAGTGAGTAATAGTCCTAATTGATGGACTGGCTGATTTAAGCCTGCATTTTGGGCCTCAACTTTCCAATTGGCTGGTATGAATTTATGGCACCCCCCTTAGACTACCACTCACTCCAATGAAATAGGTCACGTGACAATGAAATGAAGAGGCACCTCCTCAAACGAAATCCCCCCCTAGACTACCACTAACTCTAATGAAATAGGTCACGTGACAATGAAATGAAGAGTCGCCTCCTCAAACGAAATGCCCCCCCCTAGACTACCACTCACTCTAATGAAATAGGTCACGTGACAATGAAATGAAGAGTCGCCTCCTCAAACGAAATTCCCCCCCCCTAGACTACCACTAACTCCAATGAAATAGGTCACGTGACAATGAAATGAAAAGTCGCCTCCTCAAACGAAATGCCCCCCCCCTAGACTACCACTCACTCTAACGAAATAGGTCACGTGTGACAATGAAATGAAGAGTCGCCTCCTTAAACGAAATGCCCCCTCTAGACTACCACTCACTCTAATGAAATAGGTCACGTGACAATGAAATGAAGAGTCGCCTCCTCAAACGAAACGGCGCCTTAAATCAAAGATCAAAGGCGGCATTTCATTTCAACTCAAAGTGTTCATTTCAAATAGCTAGATGCATAACAAGGCGGACGGTTTCTTTTAATGAAAGTTTTCTGCTACAGATATGAACTAAAAAAGAGGTTTACCAAATTATGAAGAGAAAAGCATGGTTAGCATGGTAAGCCTTCGGCTCTTGGTAACACAACTCATTTTTTCACCCAAATGTTCGAACTGTATTGACGTTTCTTTATTGTTTTTAACTTACTCGTAGTTATTCGTTAAATTCTAATTGAAATTGCGTGCTTCGCTTGAACTGTTACGGGTATCATAGTCATGCAACTTATGGTTTAGCAATAAGTCAACTCTAACACACACTTGCGTCAACGCGGGCAGGCAGGCAATTCAATATGGCCAAACGCTTGCGGTTTATCACCGTTGACTGTCTCTTAAGCAGCTAAGTCAGGAGTGCCAATTCAGGAAATGAAATACATGTAGGTGGTCGAATATTGAAGCCTTATCTAAGTTTATTAAATCATTAGTCAAAGTAAAATTTTTCAATGTTTATACAATTTTAAAGCGTAGTCAACTGATGCACTGTGACGCATGTAGGGCGACTAGAAAAATTGTCCATTTGACATAACTAACAATTAATATTGCTCCACAAAAACGTACAGAACATGGATTAATCTATCGCTCAATATTCCTAATTTGACAGTCTGTTCGAGATCACCCAGACGCTATACTGGTCAGCCTACGGTTTAATAGACCTGTCCAACACCGACCTGGAGTATCAGCACTCATTCACGCAGTTTGTCGGTGAGTGCGGGCTATCAGCATACAGTAAAACAAAATCGATACAAGCAATGGAGAATTTGTCAACCGAAACACGTTTTAGCGGTATATGCTTCTGGCATTGGATGTTAAAACATCAATTTACATTATAAAAAAGGAACTGTTCTGATTGGAAAACAATCAGCACACATGTTACGCACAGAAATCCATGTTTAAATTAAAAAGAATCACAGACGCCAAGTACAACAGACAGAATACTTTTTTACAGCATACGTGTGAATAAAATTGTGAAATAATCATTGATGCACATTCAGAAGCCTAGTGACGAGTTTTATCTTTACAGTACTGATCGAGCTGAACTATCAGAAACAATTAAAGATACGTCTGATATCTACTACAAAAGATTATGTTAATTAATGTTATAAAAAACAAATAATTTAAAGAAACCCCGCTATCGTAAGAGCAATGATGCTGAATTGTTGCAATCAAATTTTCCTGCTAAAAGTAGCGGCCCCTACACCTCTGGCTGGTAGAGGTGGTAAATTTCTTTCGCTAAAGTCGATGGGCTCTTCGTAGACACCTGAATCGGGTCTGCCGGGCCGATCACTTTGTTCCTGTCCGTACTGCATTTGCTGCCGCTCTGTGCTGGTGATGTAGGCCGGGTTGGTGCAGTTTGGCAGCTGCGGGTACTGCCCCTCCACCCCAGAAGTTCCAAGCGGCAGGTCCAGGCCGATCCCGTCGCGATTATAGCTCACCCCGCTGACTAAAATTGGCCGCCGCCTTTGGCGTTGGGAGGCGAGTTACAAGTACGCATAAGGGATACGCACGTAGACATGCACACACTAGTATCGAAAATCAGACGGAGCTACTCTGCTCCATTACTAAATTATTGGGAACCGACTCAAAATAACAACTATGGTATTCTTACCTTCTTCGTCTTCTTGAGCAGAGCAGTACAGAAGTTACGGCGGTGATGATCCCAATCACGACCAGCATCAGTATGACCACCAGCACCAGATCCAGTCTGGAACTTAAAACTTGCACAATCGATGGCTGCACGTCTGAGGCTTGATTAACTTCGCCACTGTTCATGCTGACACTCTGCGAAGTACGAGTACTTGTGGTGCTTTGTAGCAGGGAGCTGGCCGACTTAGACTCTGTAGATACCGACGGACTTGTTCCGGTTGCAGCGGTTGATGAAGTCACTGTTGTTTTAGTTGTTGCTTGAACTGTTGTTGCACTGGTTGCCGCTTCAGGATTGCAAGTTTCTGGAAAAATAAAACAAATCAATAGAATCTAGGGGGTGTCTGTATGTGGTTTTAGGGAAGGATTTTAAAGCAGGCATCGTGAAGTGGCTTGGACACTTGGAAACGATAAGTGCGGATGAACTAGTTCGATATTTGATAATGACAAAAGGCAAACAGGAGAACGTTGTGCGCTTCTTGCTATTCTGTCCAAATTGTGCTATCCTGAGCTTTAAACTGACGTGAAATCCACATTTTGTCCAGCGAATCCCCTGGATGGGATGATGTTTTGTTTGCGTTTCTAGTCAACTGGCTGGAAGACTTCACTTTTTGAGGCTCTATTTCAGCGCTAAAGTCAACATAAGCCTTTGCTAATTTTAGAAAACCTGTCGCTTTTCAATACATGTACATACATATACAATACAAAAATGAAGGAAACTAATAAAAAGTACTTTCTGTATCTGATAGAGACACAGACCGTTCGTTACAAATATGTAAGACAGTATTATTACTAACCTGGCGATGAGCAAACTAATATTCCGTCAGAGTTGCAGCTCCATCCGGATTGTACAGAGCGACAAAGTTTGTCACATTTTTGGCCATAGAAGTTCAAGTCGCACCGGTGCCAAACAGACAGTCGCATTCTGTGTAATTTCAGCGACAGTGGTGCCTCACTCTTATTCTAAAAACTTTAATAAAGCTTTGTAGTATTGATCTGACTCACTTGATCGATATCGGAGCTGGTGCCAAAGAACCCAATTCAAGTTCTCTGATTCTGTCCGAGTCGGGATCGAAGGGCTCGCTGTGCAGAAACGGTCTCGGTAGGTCATCCAGTTGCTCGAAGAAATCAGCAATGTCGTCTCTGTCTAAATCGAACAAGCACTCCTTGACCTTGATGCCGATGGTGATTGGAAACTAAAAAATGCAGTTATGATTTTCAAGTTAACTTGATTTACATGCATTGGTTGATTTCAGCAAGGTCAGGTCATAGGCACAAAAATCACTTACAATGTAAGGGGAATGCATCCGATAACGCAACGGATTTGGTAGCGCCGTGCCAATTGTGTTCTCAAACAAAATATGATTTTTGTTGTTGAAACAGTCAGACTTTTTCTCGTCCGAACCCCTGTGAATTGGCAGTTAAACTCTAAGAACTAAACGCAAAATATATCAAAGGCTTCCATTGGCTTTTGGGCTTACCAGCCACCTCTAACTTCAATGATGAACTTCGGGTCGCAAGATCGGCCACTGTCGCAGTTGGCGTGATCAGCTTTCAAGCCAAGATGGTTTTCAAATTCGTCGAATTTCACAAAGAATGTACCATTCTGAGAAGCAAGCGGTAGTTACATGCGATTCTCAAGTCATGATATCTTGCTCAAAGATTGTACCGTTATATCTAAATAATTCAATTTTCTTGCAAATGTACTCACTGCTTCAACGATGGATATTAAAGGAGTGGAGAGCAGAAACGCTAAACGCAATAAATTTGTAGTCACCATATCGCTAGCATATAGTGTTGAAATGTAGAATTTTCTCAATTTTTGTCACCAAGGCGTTTTCTTATATGCCTGCTGATATTTATTCATTTGCGTCTTGACTATCGCTTCGTAATAGCAGATTTGGCTTAGCGATATCAAGTGCCAGACTTATCCACAACTGGGTTTATAACACTTCTTAGCAGCCGCAAGGCTAGTAGGGCCAACGTACGCAACTTCGTGGCTTTTCTATGACATCAGTCGCTACAGTTTCAAAGGCAAGCTGGGAGGGTTTAAAATTGGTTTAGCTAAAAGCTATTATTGGACTGCCTGAACTTAGCGAAGTGACGAATCAAATTTTCGTCCCTCCAATCAAAGGTTCCTCTATTTTTTGCGACGGTAAAATAATGTAATTTAAGAACGTAATGATTTTACAAATTCCATACACTAAAAATGATTTGTCGGTATCTATCTTAAGCTCTAAGCACGAAGATTGCACAGTTGCACAGGAAGAAATTTACCGAACCAAAAAAACCAGGTGCGAGCGGAAAATGCATGGAAAAGCATCAACTTGAACTCAAAGACGGGAATGCTTCGTTTTTTTCGGGTGCTAATCAGCAGTAATAAGCGGTAGATTTAAACAAATTCTATTTTTAGAAATCAAACTTTCAACTGCCATTTAAATTCCGCAGGCAAACTCATGTTCGGAGCATTCTGCGCCATCACTTTTATTGTGCTGCTCAATATGCTGATCGCGATGATGAATTGCAGCTATGAGTACATTGCGGTAAGACGCCTTTGCTTTGTTTTGTATGCACTTATAAGTCCTAATCTGTATCGGTTCTAATGGATTTACTGGCTTTTCATTAGCTTGTAAAAACCTTCGTGATCTCGATGCTAGGTCATGTCCAAAGTACGTCGTTGTAAAAATTGGTAAAATCTAGGGTTCTATTGAATAATCGGTAATATCTAAGGTTGTAATAAAGAATACAGCATATTTAGGATCCTACTAAAAGTACATGTAGTTGGCAGTAAAAAGGATCATATCCAGAGTCTAATCCTGTGTCCTACGAGTACTAAAGATATCGTGCGCAAGGTCCTGATGAATCAAGGTCATGCAGGTATCTAGGATCACAATTAAAATATCACTTCCGGGATCCCAGTGAAAAAATTGGTGATCATGCAAGCACACTGCACAAGCGCTACATATCTGTCTAACGCAGGCTCAAGCGGACACAGAATGGAAGTTTGCTCGCAGCAAACTGTGGATCAGCTACTTCGAGGAGGGTGCAACCCTGCCAGCTCCGTTCAACATCATCCCGAGTCCGAAATCATTTTTCTACGCTATTACCTGGATTAGAGATCGGATACTCACTTGCTCAAAAGGTCATCAACGAAGCAAGTGGCAGAGTATCCGGGTGAGGAACTCAAAGTCCCGAAAAATTCGATTTAAAGTAATCTTTCAATTAAAGCATAATCAATCCAATTTTTTCTGGTGCTTGCTTTGCAGAAAGTGGTCAAGAAGATCAACGAAAGAGAGACTCGGTATCAGGTGAGCTGCGAAAGAATTCATGATATTAGTATCAACAATTGGAAGTCATCAAGACCGAGTTCTATTGCACAATACAAAATCTAGGCGAAAATTCACGTGACTGTGGGTCTTACAACGATTTAAGCACACTTAGCTATTATAAGAATCGTGTGTTTTTGCTGGAAGACTTCATTTATGTTATTTATACCCGTTTTGGCCGCACCGAATAAGTCCATGGTCCGATTTTAAAACGCTTATTTGTCCCGGCCAAAAAAACGATCAAAATAAATGAGACAGACGAATGAGCCGCGGGAAAGTACTTAAAGAAATACATGTTCAAGCAACAGATTACAATGCTTTAGAATAGCGAACAGTTGTTATGTTAAACAGTTTCTTTGGCTTGATCAGCTCAATCAAAGTAGACAATCACGCGAAATTTGGTCTAGCCCGCACAGCTCCACATTGGAACCCCAAATCACGGAACTCATCAGAGTTCTCTTCTCTTCGCACGTCGGCTCTCATTGAATTCCACGTCCTTCCAGAGGCTCCATGGCTTTCCGCATTGGTTGAACAAGTAGCGTTGCAGCATGCTGTAAATAATCCTTCAGCGTAGAAGCGCCATAGCGATCACCACTTTTATTTCGGATCTCTAAGATAAACTACTTAAGGTATCGCGCTTGCTCAACTGGGATAGTCGGTTGCGGGTGCCAATGGCAAGTCACTCAAGACAGCTTCGACTTCAGCAAGACTAAGTGGTTCAAAGCCGACGCAGTCAACATCACTCATGTTGAAAATATTGTAACTCGAAAATGTCACAAAAATTAAAGAGATTTAGTAGAGACAACCACTCACTCTTAAATACCTACATGTAACGCAGTTATTTTCGTCAACTGCATCAAACCAACATTTCTCTATGTTTAAAACTTACATTCTCTGACAGTAAAAACAGTTCTGGGCCACTGTACACCCTTTGTGATTGCACGCCCGTGTACATATCCGTGTGCGTATGCGTACTAAGAGGCCAGGGGCCCGTACTACGAGCGGTCTACTGTATTGTACTGACTGTGGGATCTTCACTTTCAAAAGAAGGTTTCTAATTAGTACACTACGTACGCGTCAATACTTGCAGAACGTTATGCGAGACCTTGTCAAGCGCTACCTCATGGCCAGAACGAGAGCCGACGAGAAGCAGGGCGTCACGGAGGACGACTTGAACGAGATCAAAGGCGACATTTCCTCGTTTCGCTTTGAACTGTTGGAGATTCTGCGCACCAATGGCATGAAGACGCCGGCTTATACTCAGCAGAGATCGAGTGAGTGGCGGGGTCTGGGGTGGCTGGGAGACTGCGGATTTCGCTTGAACTTGGAAGAAGAGAGCTGGGCTGGTTATGGGAGAATGTGGATTCTTAGAATTCGAGAAAAGAGAGGACGGATTCTTAGAAAGAGATGAGGGATTCTTAGAAAGAGAGGACGGATTCTTAGAAAGAGAGGGTGGATTCTTAGAAAGAGAGAATGGATTCATAGAAAGAGAGGGCGGATTCTTAGAAAGAGAGGGCGGATTATTAGAAAGAGGGGGCGGATTCTTAGAAAGAGAAGGCGGATTCTTAGAAAGAGAGGGTGGATTCTTAAAAAGAGAGAATGGATTCATAGAAAGAGAGGGTGGATTCTTAGAAAGAGAGGGCGGATTCTTAGAAAGAGAGGGCGGATTCTTAGAAAGAGAGGACGGATTCTTAGAAAGAGAGGACAGATTCTTAGAAAGAGAAGGCGGATTCTTAGAAAGAGAGGGTGAATTCTTAAAAAGAGAGGGCGGATTCTTAGAAAGAGAGGGTGGATTCTTAGAAAGAGAGGGTGGATTCTTAGAAAGAGAGGACAGATTTTTAGAAAGAGAAGAAAGAAGAATTCTAGGAAAGAGAGGACAAATTCTTAGAGTACCGGGTAGATTCCTGGTAGATATAGGGTAGATTCTTAGAATTCAAAGTAAGAGAAGGAGGATTCTTAGAATTCAAGAGATTTCAAGGAAAGAGAGCGGGTTCTTATAGAATTCGCGGAAAGAGAGGGCAGAATCGGAGAGGGAAAGTGGTTTCTTAGAATCCAGGGAAGGAGGGGCGATTTCTTTTTAATTCTGGGTTGGAAACAGACGGATTCTACAAAGAAGTTGAAGATGATGAGAGTAAAATATACCCTTACCTTCACAATGTAACACATAAATGAGTGTAGGTGTCATGCTTCTGTGATGGAGAAACAGACAGAAGCAATTTGAATCATAAAATTCGATCGGAAAATAATATAATTAACAGCCGGTTACCGTTGCAATTAGTAGATAGCAGCTGTATCATAAGGCTGAGTGTTTACCCTCTCTATATTCCACACTCGTTTTATAACAAATCCACTGCAGTTCTCATGAATAAAAGAGGATTCAGTGATGGTGCGATAAGCGGATGCTGCTCAGTGGGAGTTCGGAGTAATTATAGATGTAGCCAGTAACTGCTCTGATCAGGATAGGAATTGGCAGCGTTGAAGACTCAGATGATTTACATGAACTGCGGGCGGTGTTATCACGATTATTGATTCCTCCTTTAGTATCAAATCCTCTCACTAAAAAGTGAATCACGCAGCGTTCTTTTAAATTGTAGTTACTTTCTTAGTCAGTCAGTCAGTCAGTCAGTCAGTCAGTCAGTCAGTCAGTCAGTCAGTCAGTCAGTCAGTCAGTCAATCAGTCAGTCAGTCAGTCAATCAGTCAGTCAGTTAGTTAGTTAGTTAGTTAGTTAATTAGTTAGTTAATTAGTTAGTTAGTTAGTTAGTTAGTTAATTAGTTAGTTAGTTAGTTAGTTAGTTAGTTAGTTAGTTAGTTAAATTAGTTAGTTAGTTAGTTAATTAGTTAGTTAGTTAGTTAGATAGTTAGTTAATTAGTTAGTTAGATAGTTAGTTAATTAGTTAATTAGTTAGTTAGTTAGTTAGATAGTTAATTAGTTAGTTAGTTAGTTAGTTAGTTAGTTCGTTAGTGACTCAAACCAAAATTCATTATTCAACTTCAGCCAAGCTCAGGCGCCGCGGCAGCAAGCGTACGATGCAGAGCCGGAGGCTGGGTACTCGCGGCGCCGGTTCCGCAGGCGACGAGTCGACAGCCGGGTTGGGTCAAACTGGTTTCGGCGTCAGCAACAACAACAGCTTGGATAATAACAACAGTAATAGCCACCACACCGGCAGCAATGGCAGTCTAACTGTGCCATCGCATTATCCAGACTTTGCAAACGAATCTAGAATGCATCAACAGCAGCCGGCGCCTCCGCAGCAGCTTCCAGCTTCGTCAGCATCATCAATGGAGCTAACACTGAGCGCAGTTGATCTAGCTAGACAGCAGCACCTTCAGCAACATACACCTTCAGAATCGAGACGTTTCGCATCGGAGCTGTTGTCTACCGAATCCGCCGACGGGCCACCTGAAATCAGTCTGGAAGCCAAAGAGCGACGCAGCGATCTGGTGTGATGGTGTTGCAACATTTGAAAAAACAATATTTTTACAGCTTAGGATACTAAAACTCGACTGACGTACATGTATACTCAGCAACAGTCAAAAGTTCCACCCTCCAAATTGCAAAAACTTCACACTCACAATTCAACCCTCAAGTTACGCAACTAAGCCGCCGCGAGGAAGGGAAAGTTGATTGACTATTTTTTATGCAATATTCAGTTAGAATCGCGATGCGTGTGGGATCCCCTCGCACGCAGAAGTGCGACGACTCTGCGGGTCATCCCAATGATGAGGCGGCGCAGAAAGTCCTGGGGAAGCCGCTCCGAAGCGTTTTCAATGGCATGACGCAGAGCTCTCCGCAACATTCTGTGTTGGATTCTCTTTTCGAATGCTACGTTTTAGGAAGTCCCAGACATGCTCGATGGGATTCATGTCTGGGGACCGGGAAGGCCAGCGCAGAGTGCGCAGCCGTAGCTGTTCCTTCAGTTGACTACCAGCATCGGCATGGTGTGGCGGGGCGTTGTTCCTGGGCTTGGGTCTGCTTAATGTCCAGGCCTGGACCATTAAGCAGACCCAAGCCACCCCCAAGCGGCAATAAGCTTTGCGCGTGCCGTAGGTTGCGTCACTCGCAATAGGTGAAAAAATCATCTCGCTTAGTGGGGTGGAGCTTTTGACTGTTGCTGAGTCTAATATATCTAAAGTATATATACTATAGGTCGTGGAATATTATCTGATTTGATTTTTAATGGCTTTGTATCAGACTAAGTTAATAAATGTCCGTGCGGTATTTCATCAAGGACTACTAGACTTGATAGGAAGTGTTCCTAGTGGTCCTTGTATTTCATCTGTGAAAGTATACTAATTAATCGGTGATTCATAATAGTGCAAGCTTTTACTGTATCGACATGAGCACCTACAGGTACATGAACATGTATCAGATATTTTTATTATACAATTGTTTTTCACAATGCATTGTACATGCATATATACTTTCACCCAGTCACAATGGCAATTAATATATACTCAACAAAATTGAAAACCACCAACCCCAGACTCAGTGCACCTAGATAAGCAAGAAGTTTCATTGCCTCTTGCACAGTACTGTAGTGACCTGAAGTCAAACTCCGCCAATGATCTAGGGTCGCGGTTTCCAATGTTGCTGACTGCTGAGTATACACAGTTTCGGCCATTATTCTGGCAGTTGTTAATTGTGTAAAAATTTCATCACCAGGACTGCTTTCCTACTTTTATTATCGATCTATTAACCTTTCCTCGTGTAAAATTTCTTTCCCATTAGCGTGTGAAATAAGTTTGAAATAATGCCATCTGTGCTGGGTAAAGTACATTTGCACGGGTTTAGTATGTTGCTTGGTTAATTAATAATTGTGTCAAATTTTATTGTGTTACAAAACTTACATTCTTCATAATCATAATTTGCTGTTGTTGAGTCGCAGTGAGCAGGTTGCTCGGAACTATACTGTTAAGACGAAAAATTGAGTATTTTCCTATACATTCCAATGCAATCCAGAATCTCCATTCCAAATAACTTCAATTGCCTATCTAAATGATACTTGGAGTAAATGGATTGGCAAGTAGGATCGTTGAATGTGCAGATAGAAAATCGATAATCTCTCAGCCACCACCTCATGCGCGCAGAGAGGCCTATATTTTGCCTAAAACAATTTTGTCGATGTTTAAAAAACAACAACAAAATGAAGCGTCCATGTCCGAGTTCGACTACTAAATCAACTCTAGGTTCTAAGTAGCACAACCAGAGTGAAGTCTTATTTTTTGTTCAACAAAACCGCTTTATTACATCAAAAAGTATCCCCAAACACCTGTGAATCAGTAAATATCCTCAAGCACACCAATAAATCACCAAATATCCTCAAACACACCTGTGAATCACCAAATATCCTCAAACACACCTGTGAATCACCAAATATCCTCAAACACACCTGTGAATCACCACAGATCCTCAAACACACCTGTGAATTATAAAATATCCTCAAACACACCTGTGACTCACCAAATATCCTCAAACACACCTGTGAATCACCAAAGATCCTCAAACACACCTGTGAATTATAAAATATCCTCAAACACACCTGTGACTCACCAAATATCCTCAAACACACCTGTGAATCTCCAAATATCCTCAAACACACCTGAAAATCACCAAATATCCTCAAACACACCTGTGAATCACCAAATATCCTCAAACACACCTGTGAATCACCAAATATCCTCAAACACACCTGTGACTCACCAAATATCCTCAAACACACCTGTGAATCTCCAAATATCCTCAAACACACCTGAAAATCACCAAATATCCTCAAACACACCTGTGAATCACCAAATATCCTCAAACACACCTGTGAATCTCCAAATATCCTCAAACACACCTGAAAATCACCAAATATCCTCAAACACACCTGTGAATCACCAAATATCCTCAAACACACCTGTGAATCAGTAAATATCCTCAAACACACCTGAAAATCACCAAATATCCTCAAACACACCTGTGAATCACCAAATATCCTCAAACACACCTGTGAATCACCAAATATCCTCAAACACACCTGTGAATCACCAAATATCCTCAAACACACCTGTGAATCAGTAAATATCCTCAAACACACCTGTGAATCAGTAAATATCCTCAAACACACCTGTGAATTACCAAATATCCTCAAACACACCTGTGAATCAGTAAATATCCTCAAACACACCTGTGAATTACCAAATATCCTCAAACACACCTGTGAATTGCCAAATATCCTCAAACACACCTGTGAATCACCAAATATCCTCAAACACACCTGTGAATCACCAAAGATCCTCAAACACACCTGTGAATCTCCAAATATCCTCAAACACACCTGTGACTCACCAAATATCCTCAAACACACCTGTGAATTACCAAATATCCTCAAACACACCTGAAAATCACCAAATATCCTCAAACACACCTGTGAATCACCAAATATCCTCAAACACACCTGTGAATCAGTAAATATCCTCAAACACACCTGTGAATCACCAAATATCCTCAAACACACCTGTGAATCACCAAATATCCTCAAACACACCTGTGAATCACCAAATATCCTCAAACACACCTGTGTGAATTACCAAATATCCTCAAACACACCTGTGAATCAGTAAATATCCTTAAACACACTTGTGCATCATAAAATATCCTCAAACACACCTGTGAATTACCAAATATCCTCAAACACACCTGTGAATTACCAAATATCCTCAAACACACCTGTGAATCACCAAATATCCTCAAACACCCCTGTGAATCACCAAATATCCTCAAACACACCTGTGAATCACCAAATATCCTCAAACACACCTGTGAATCAGTAAAATATCCTCGAAAACTCCTGTGAATCAGTAAAATATCCCCGAAAACACCTGTGAATCAGTAAAATATCCTCTAACACACTTGTGAATCAGTAAAATATCCTCGAAAACACCTGTGAATCAGTAAAATATCCTCTAACACACTTGTGAATCAGTAAAATATCCTCGAAAACAGCTGTGAATCAGTAAAATATCCTCTAACACACTTGTGAACTGACACTCAACTGTCTGCTGAGACCTGATCATAACTGGCACTCAACTGTCTGCTGAGACCTGATCATAACTGGCACTCAACTGTCTGCTGAGACCTGATCATAACTGGCACTCAACTGTCTGCTGAGACCTGATCATAACTGGCACTCAACTGTCTGCTGAGACCTGATCATAACTGGCACTCAACTGTCTGCTGAGACTAACAGCAACTTGAAACAGCCAGACAGTTTAAACAATTATAAAAATAACTTTGAAGACAAAAGACTCAATCAGGATTTTTTTGTATAATTTTGTTGTCAAAGACTTCTAGTTAATGATTTCATTGTTAAAACTCAACAAAACACACAAAATAGATTTAATGCTTAATCGTCCATTTGAAAAGTGAAAACTAGTTCAGCAAATTAACAAACCTAGAAGAAAACGCCAATAAAAATTGAAACAATAACTATAGTAATTATAACACACAAATTTTACCACTTTAACATAGTTACTACTGGTGAAAAAATCGGAATAGACAAAATATTAAATTAAGAGTAACACTACAGTAGTGCCTAATATATAGTTAAAAGACTAAGAAAAATTTCACCTGGATAAAAAACTGCACCTAGCCAACTTTGACGTTAAATAAATTTGAATTTCCTACTTTGCAAAAATGTACTTCAATTCCAATTTAGAAAGCCTTCTCAATCGATCATCCATCAGAGTTGTCAAATTCAGTGTCAAATTCAAATTTTCAATGCTCGCTTAAATCGTCCAACAGTTGACCAACGTCTTCCCTGACGCCGTCCTTGATGTCCTTGGCGGCGTCGAGACCCCGACGAACTGCAGTCGTGGCCGACTCTCTGAGATCGTCGCCGCTGTCATCTTCTCCGCCGGATGAGGAGCCGAAAAATCGAATCAGAAGGCGGTTCACCTGATCTGGGGCGTCCTGCTGCACCCAGTGGCTGGCCTGCGGCACCAGCTGGAACTCCATCTGGCTGCAGTACTTGCCTGGATGTTATGGAGTGGCGATTGATCGAAGCTATTTAAAAAGATACCAACTTGGAAACCGCACCAGTTCGATTTAGAAACCTACTATTAAGAAACCCTTAAATTCAGGAACTCTACCATTTGGGAACCTTACAATTTAGGAACTCTACCATTCAGGAACTCTACCATTTAGGAACTCTACCATTCAGGAACCCTACCATTCAGAACTCTACCATTTAGGAACTCTACCATTCAGAACTCTACCATTAAGGAACTCTACCATTCAGGAACCTTACCATTCAGGAACCTTACCATTCAGGAACCTTACCATTCAGGAACCTTACCATTCAGGAACCTTACCATTCAGGAACTCTACCATTTAGGAACTCTACCATTCAGGAACTCTACCATTCAGGAACCCTACCATTCAGGAACCTTACCATTCAGGAACCCTACCATTCAGGAACCCTACCATTCAGGAACCCTACCATTCAGGAACCATACAAGATTGGAAACTTGAAAAACCGTAACAGAGTTAAAGGACATACGGGCACTGTAATAAGCAACTGTCTGTATTCGAAACTCACCAGACAATTTAGCCGCTTCCTGCGTGATGTACTTATCATTGGCGCCAAACACCAGCATGGTTGGCACTGTAAGCTGCTTCCTGCTGCCGCCTTCGGCGCCCCTTCTAGGATAGCGGAACGCGGCCCGGTAAAAGTTAATGGGCCCAGTTAAAGCGGTAGCCGACGAGAAGGTGTACTTGAAAGCGTCCAATTCCTGCTGGTTAACAACGCCTTTCAAAGCGATGTCCATCGAGACGAGATCTTGACGAGTAATGAGCCATTCCGGAAAGCAAGGCAGCTGGAAGAAGAACATGTACCAAGACTTGAGGAACTGGGTCAGATTCGAGCGAATGTAGGTCTGGAATGCCACGGGATGTGGGCAGTTGAGTACGGCCAGTTTGGTGACCATGCCCGGGTGAGCCATGGCGAACGACCAGACAACGACGCCGCCCCAGTCGTGACCAGCCAAGTAGCACTTGTCGTAGCCTGGTGTTGGTGAAATATTCTTTGTTCTTATCTAGTTTACGATTACTCAATCATAACTCTTTATTACTGCATTACTGCCCATTCCGCCGACTCCCCTGAGCAGGCATACAAGCGCGCGGATACGTACGCAGTCACACGCACAGGAGTGTACAGCGGCCCCGACTTTATTTATCGGTAGGCATGTACACTTCACTGTGCTTTGGGGGTTGGCCCTCAAGGATGTCAACTGCACGAGCAGAGCCAAGTCGAGATTCCAATTTAGCCCCAAAATTAATGCAACTACACTTGGAATCGAGCCTGGCCCGCTGGTTCATAAGTGCGCCAGGATAAACCACTAGTCCTCTCCCAAATCATCACAACTATGATTGTAAAACTCAACAGCCTACCAGTAAATCACAGCCTTTGTTCAAAGTGAAATATTAAGCTACAGGAAACGCAAATCTTACCCAAAGCGTTGATAGCCTGTCGGATATCTTCAACCAGTTTTTCAATTCGATAATTTTCAACGCCGCGCGGCTTATCGCTGTCGCCGTAGCCGCGCATGTCTATGGCCACAATCCTGTGGGCGAGGCGAGAATTAACAAGATCAAGATCTGGGCACTACCATTTCGCTAACCCCTGAGCAAACACACGCTCACACAGGGTGTGCGCTACTTAGTACTCTTAGTAAACTACTGTTAGTAGCTCGTAATGTGCTGCAGGGCAGTTTTATTTTGATTTAAATTTTGCTAACCTGTAGTTCTTAGCCAGATCGCTGTCAAGCTGATGGCGCCAGCTGAACCAGAACTCTGGGAAGCCGTGCACCAGCAGCAGGAGGGGTTTCCGGGGATCGCCATTCTCAATGCAGTGCAGAGTGATGTCCTGTTAAGTAAAGTTAAACAAATACATGCAAGTGGAGCAGGTTAAGACATTAAAACATTACAACAAAGCAGTTTCATTAGTCATTATGGGGACACCATTTTCATTTTGAGAGGGTTCCAGCAAACCAGTGTCAAGTACTCGTAGCGTCAAGGGCCAAGGCTATACTGTAAGGTGGCGCCAAGGCTATGATGTAGGATGGCGCCAAGGCTATACTGTAAGGTGGCGCCAAGGCTATGCTGTAAGGTGGCGCCAAGGCTATGTTGAAAGGTGGCGCCAGAGCTATACTGCAAGGTGGCGCCAAGGCTATGATGTAAGGTGGCGCCAAATACTTTCGCTAGCCAATTTTGCGGGTGAAGATTCAAAGTCGCCTTTTTTCAAAAAGCTCGATTTTCACGCGCAGAATGCATGACGGCACTTGGTGGGGGACTTGTGTTGTGTTGCGTGATAGAATTGCATCCACGAGTGTCCACTTTTGATTTCTATCATATTATCTTAACTAACTAATCGACTGAAACAGTCTAGTCAAAGTCCGATTGTAATAAAACTTCACTTAGTAAACAAACTTTGAACGCGACGCTCAAGTGACGCCCATGTCTCAGTGTGCAGTGTTTAGTTAATCAAAAATACAAGTCCCAACTGATAAGGCAGGTCAGCTTTTAATCAGTCAACAGTGGCACTTGTTTTGCAAGTGAATCAAGTCAAACCCAGTCACCTCAGGCACGCAGCAAAGCAGTGCTAAACTACAAAGTTCAAACAATCCAATTCCAGACAGATAACAGATAAGGCGCCTGGCCGCTAGTCTGGACACGAAGACAAGACAAACAAGTCACTATAATGTCACACACGCTTGGGTCTCCTAGTGGGGTCAAAGCTTCAAGGTCTAGTTTTGGAATGGACTTATTGAAAACACAGGAGCTCAATGGACTTGGTTGGTAAAAATTTCCTACAATGTATCAAAGCATTCAAACTGCTGAAATAAACAAGATCTCAACTTTGATCTTAGCTATATGCATGATTTATCAATTCCATTATTAGTCTGAGAAACTTGGACTTTGATAGCCTAGTTAAATGTCATATGAGCATACCAGAGATATACTTAGATAAGAAATTGTACAAATACAAATAGATTTATCTATTTTTCTCAAAAAAGTACATTTACATTGGATCATAATATTATTCAAGAGGCTTTACTTATTTAATTTAAATGCTATAAAAATGAGTTGTCTGTATGTATGTACATATGTATGTATGTAGCTATGTGATCAATTAGAGAAAAAATGGCTCAACCAGTTTTCTTCAAACTTGCACAATTCAATCAGAAATTTTCCTGTGATGGTAAATGCATTTAAATGCTAAAAACATAACATTTTTGGTACCCTAATTGCTTTTTGGTGCCCAAGTTGAAAATTAAAACTAGATACAAGTACATAAATAAAAATTGATCTATTACTTTAATAATAAATGCTCTATAATACCTTAAAATTACCTAACTAAACCTCCAGTCTAGAAGATGGCCTTAATTATATTAAAAAAATCTAGCATAATTTTGTTCCTTACTAAGAATCTTTCTATATACAGTTGGCATAAAAATGGCCAAGATTAGGTTTAATATAAATTGTATAGCTGATTCTTTGTCTAAAAAGTTTTTTTTAAATAAATAGAAACTCAAATGAAGCTATAACTAGTATATTCCATGCAACTTAGCTTGTATAAAAAATCAAATTTAAACAAATGATAAAAATCTCTAGAAAAATAGAAACTGTACAACTTGGTCACTATTGTTTCTAAAATATACTATGAAGAAAGCATACAAGCAACATCATTATTAGAATAAATAATAATTATATAATACTTAATAATAGAATTGAAAAAATAAAACCTTTATTCTAGCATATGATTCCCATGATCTAATCTATAAACAAAAACATTTATTTTGTTGAGCTAATATGCTTATACTAAATTTTGATAAGTCTTCAATTTGATTAAAATAATATATTAGCTATAATGCCTATATACAGTATATAAACCCTACACTCTCAAATCTAGTTAGTAATCTACCTAGGCTAGTTCTAATTCCTGGATAGAATTCTTGCAGAAAAATCACAACGCCTTATGCGATTGCGCGAAAAAAATGCGATTTTGCGTCAAAAAATCTAGAAAAAATGCATCGCAGAATTTCAGACAAAATTGTTAATTCTTAAAATATGCAAAAGTGTGCTTGAGATATTAGATTTTGCAAAAGATAATCCTACTAGCTATAATCATGAAGATAAAAAGAATAAAATTAAAAACTAAATAAGGCACAAAAGTAAAAATTCGAAAAAATTCTATAAAAAGTAGAAACTTGTAACATTCTCTAACATACATATTTGGATGAAAATTCAAATCACTAAATTTTCTAAGAATGCATTTTTCATTATTGCAACGTGCTAAGTACCAAAATAAAAAATGCGACAAATAAAAAATATTTTGCGCGCCATACAAAAATTGCATAATTCCATTTGACTTAAGAAATACAAGAATTCCATCCTGGTAATCTAATTTAGGCATTGTTAACCCAAAATCAAACTGGGTTAGGCCTGCCAAAATGCTAGGTATCAAAAAGCATGAAAACCTAATAAATACTTTGCTATTAATTCATAAAATTGCTAGAAAATTATAAAACCAGTACATAAAACATAAAAAATAGTAATGTAACAATGATAATAAAGAACCGGCAATCCTACACTTCCGTTCGGTAAATTATTTTCACATTTGAATTCGTACCACCGAGTCAAATGACGTCAATTGGCAATGTGTCTATGGCCAAAAGTTTGAGCGAACAGAGTTTAAAGGGGTGTCAGTTTAAGGGAGCTGTTGCTTGTGAGCTGCTTGTTTTATTGAGCTTCAATTTCTCATATCTTCCAGTCTTCATTGCCATGGAGACATGTCCACACCAACACTGTGGAGGGTAGGGCCTACATGGGCCCACGCGAAGCGCAAGATCCGCAACATGCATGGCACGAGCGATGCTCTCTTCGACGCACACATTGAGGAATTTCTCTGGCGTCGTCTGTATCCCCAATGTCCATTTGGGGCTATCCTGTACTGGATTGGACATTACTATCCATTGTAGACACCTTAATGACCTGCAGACACACTCTAAGTGACTATGCGCTCTAACAGACTGCTACCATGTTCCACTGTTTTAGTTTTGTTTGGTTACATTGTTATTTACCACGCCTGTTCAAAATTCAATGTCAAAATAATTTACCGAACGGAAGTGTAGGATTGCCAAAGAACCTTATAATCAATCCCAAAAATGACAAGCTATGTTATTATGAGGTTTGAAGCAGTATTAATAAGCAAAAATAGCGTATGATTAACCTTGAAAATTATTATAAAATTAGAAGCAGTACGCAAGAGCAATGGCCTACCATTATTATTTTATTTCAGAGCAAACTCAAAGTCAAACCAGGCGTCAGTATAAGTCACATTGATTATAGAAAATGTAGAAAGAAAAATGTTTTACTTACTTTTAAATGAAGGTAAGAAGACTTTCCGAACCTAGGGTCAGTGAGGATTCTCGGCCGGCTTCGATAGTTAACACCTTTGATCGTTTTTAACCCTTGAGTAAAAACGGAAACAACAATCTTAAACGCTACTGGGATTGAGAAAATCAATCCAATGCAGCAGACAATAATATACTCAATGGTTTGCTTCATTACAAAGCTGTAAAAGTAGTTTTGAAACTTAGACAAGATTTTTAATGCTGTATTGTCACCACAAAGTCAAAGACAATATTCTTATATTCATGCAAAACTAAGGATGCAACGTTCTAAAATTTACCTTACGACTCGAAGTTAAATCAGCGCTATGTATAATATTGTTGTAAAGCAGTCTAACAAAGTAACATTATCTAACATGACTAAGGCAACATTAAAATCCTGTTTTAATAGCAATAATTAAAGTCTTAGCTTTAAAATATTCTTTATTTATTGCCAGGGTGTTCTCATTAGTAACATGTTTTACAAAGTTAAGGACGATTTTTAATTCCTCTTCCTCGATCACTCTAGACCCGAACTCATGAGAAACAAAGCAAAAGGAAAATATACGCTTTTGCTACTGGACAGAGGGTAGCAAGTTAATAGATAGTGTTAAGTGAACCATTGAGGGTATATAGTATTCTTGTGGGCTTCTAAGCTGCATGTATGTAAGTCTACATATACATGTATACATGTACATAAGGGGTCGGAAAACTCCAGCCCAGGCCGCGAAGCCTCTCTATTCGATGCCTGGTCCTTTGAAACTTCCCAATAGCGATCCGGTCTTCGCAAGGGCTTTTTATATTCTAAGCTCTCTTATCTTTTAATCTCGTCTTCTTCTCTTTGATCTCTCATCTCTCCTTTCTCCCTTCTCTCTATTCTCTCCTCTCCTCTCCTCTCCTCTCCTCTCCTCTCCTCTCCTCTCCTCTCCTCTCCTCTCCTCTCCTCTCCTCTCCTCTCCTCTCTCTCCTCTCTACTCCTCTCCTTTCCTCTCTCTCCTCTCTACTCCTCTCCTTTCCTATTTCATCTTTTAATACTCTCTATTCTCTATTCCAGCGATCTCCTCTCTCCGCTTCCTCATGGCCCTCAATCATGCGCTAGATTCTCTATCTGGCCCTTGAGATAAAAAAGTTTGCCGACGCGAAATCTATATGTAGGCAATGATTGACTATTAAAACTAAAAAACAATGGAATGTAATTAAGTCATCTGTTTCTGCAAGATTAGGGCACCCTAATTTTCTACCAATCTTCGTACACCTGCAGGCCTATACCATGAAGCTTTTTCTCAAAATTAACAAATCAATTAATTACACGCAGAATAAAAACACCCGTTTAAATATTTTTTTAGATATCAACATTTTGCATAACCACAGCCTTGCGAACTTCAACTGCATGAGCAGTTCCTATATTACAGTTTTGCCATTTACACGTAGTACACATACGTAGTACTCTTTAGTAAAAAACAGCAGTGTTTCTGCATGCCGATCGAAAAGCTCAGCACGCGTGAAAAGCAAGCAAACAAGCAATTAAGGGCAATTCCCAATCAGGACACTGAAATAGGGCCAAATAAAGATCGAATACTAGCTCTCAGCTAATTATAAAGCAGGTGTAGTTCCTCACCCCTAATCAAATGCTTAGACTGCAGCCTGGTGGGCCAATGAATCCTGCAGATCGAGAGACCGCGCAAGCACCAGACTCGTACTAGCTGATCACGAGTTAGCCGACTCTCGATGAAGTTCTAGCAGGGCAAATCAGGGAAACGGGATCTTCCATCGAAGCGCGAGGTGAAAAAAAACAGGTTGAGTTCCTAGCAGGCAAAAAACCAGCGGTTTAAATTGGAACCAACTGAGGCCTTCGATTTGTTATTGTGGAATACGTCGATCCTGATTGGCTGAGGTTGTTGCTACCCAGCCCCGAAATGCAGAGAGACCCTATCGTGCCCCGGGAAAGCCTCAAAAAGTAACAGCTAGGTGCGGCCATTATAATTATCCGATTTTGACACGGAATAATTTATGAGTTTAAGCAATGCCAAGTCCAAATTGAATATGAAAATATGCATTAAGATCGCGGATGAAGAGGCCGGAGAGTGCAATGGAATAATCCCCAAGAAGATTGATTCCTCGAGAAGAAGCGGGCAAAGTTGTCAAAATATCACCATGGTTGTATAAATACGAACGATAAACTGTAGTGTTAGTCAAAAGCGAGAAAAAAGAGCCAGCCATTCTCCCAGACCATCTGGCCCTTGTAGACCCGCAGGTCCGCATGTCAGGTAGCATCTGCAGGTGATTTATGACCAGAAAAAGTATGATGGTATAGCTATAGATAGCAGAAGAAAAACGGAAGAAGAAAATGTCATTCCTACTGTTAGTAGTAAATGCACTATGCGGGAAAGAGCTCATGTACCAGAGCATCGCAAAATAATGAAAGCAAAACAGAGCAGCCGATTAGGGTTTTAGGCGTACGTATTGGTGCACGAATTGACCTTGGGGTCGGGGGTCTAATGCCTCATGATGATTAGAAAGCCAGGGCCGCTGTTCACCCTGTGTGAGCGTGTGCATGAGTGCTGTGCCTGCGTACAGTATCTGTGCTCCTGTCAGGTGTCACCGGAATAGGCAGAAATACACATTTGTAAATTAAAATTTCTTTCCGGACTGATTGTTCGAGAGCACGATTAAATTTATGATACAGATTTAAAATTCGTTTTCATCCAGCAGTCAATTATTGTCACATGCCGCAGATACTAAATACACTAGATGGTTCACTCAGTAATGTCCAGTGGCGTATGCGTATATTTGCTTTATTTTTCTTTATAACATAAAATATTTCGAGAAAATGACAGTTAGCTGCTCGTGTCACACGCAACTTTGCTGCTTTCAATTCTTTTATCTATGGCCAAACTTGGCAGTAGTGGATCAGGTGCTAGTTGAATAAATCTCTCTCTCTAGTTGCCATACCAACGGAGGACGTTAGCGACCACCGTCTTCCACAAAGCACGGTCCATTGAGGCTCGAAGTATTCCTAAGCTGTTCCTGTTCATCCACTGAGACAGGTTTTTCAGAAAGATTCACTTCTCCTTCAATACGAGCGTGTTCCCAATCACTGACAGCTCTGCTCAATTCCTCACCTCCTCATAATACGGCCAAAGAACTCCAGCTGCCGTCCTTACTTCCATCCGAAGTAATCAAACTTCCTAAATACGAAATAGTTGAATTTGAAAACTTGCTTCACATGTTCGCCATTTATATGATGATGTTGCACACGGGGGCTTCCTTCTGTTGTGGTAACAACTATATTCATTCTGTTTTCTTGCAGTTATACTTCGCTTAAATAGAATATATTTCTTAAATTCGACTCTGCCCTGAAGAGGACCAGAGTCTTATCCACGGATAGCCGGGGCATATAGCATATAGCATAGCAGCTGCACTTGCTCCAGGAAGGGACACATCTTCGCTGCAACGGCTCATCACAGCTGTACGTCGGGAACGGATGTGGCGGTATAGACGGGCAGTCAGGAAAAGGGTTAGACTGTCCTAATCCATCGGTCTGAGCCAATCGGCCGGGGCGGTTTTGCTGATTTGGCACAAAATCGTGCCATGCAGTCTTGTCATGGTTAAACCTCTCTTGGCTAAAACCTTAAAACTTTCCAATACCAGTTCTGGGAGGTCTCCAATCTCTCGCGGAATCTTCTCAATGTACACGCTGAACTTTGCTTCCAATAGATACATGTATTACTGAGAGCTCGAATTAGTTCGGTAAATAATTGTTGCTCAACACTACTGGACAGAGAGTAGTTTTGCTAAATATAGTTGAGTGAACCAAAGAATCAAACTTCTCGTACACAGCAACCGGAAACGTATTGTAATCGATTTTTTGTGCAGAGAAAAAGCTCACATCTGGGACATTAGGAAGCCAGACAGTCTAGACTAGAAACAGGATGCTCATTTCTAGAAAAGCTTGCTATCTAGGTTCGGATTCAAACGAAATAAAAAGTTAAACTGTTGTGAACCTAGATACATTTTTAGCTCTTTTTCCCTAATAGTTCTTAGTTCCAGAAGTGCGCTTCACTGAGCAGACGAACAAAATTGTTTTTAAACTTAGTTTTTAAACGTCTTCATATTTAACTACTGCAGTGATTTTCTTACTTCTTAGAGCAAATGTACAAAACATAGAGAATTATTCATGGATTACTTAGAGGCGCTTCTGTCAAAAAAGTTAAAAAACTTATCTAATCTGATAAAGACCGACGGTATTAGCCAGGTGAATCAGGCGCGGTACCAAGGCAACGGCCTTGTTCACGTGGCTGCCGCCAGCTCCGACCCGGAACTGACGCGGCTTGCCATCCAGGCCGGGCTGGACCTGGAAGTGCGAAACGACGAGGACATGACGGCTGTTCACGTCGCGGTTGCTAGCGGCAATGCCGAAGTGCTGAAGCTGCTGCTGCAGGCCGCAGCGGACCCGAACGCTGTCTACGGCAGAACCGGCTGGGGTCCCCTGCACCTAGCAGTTCGTTCCGCCTCGACTGCCGCCTCCGTACAACTGGAGATGCTGCGCCTGCTGATGAAGAGCGGCGCCGATGCCAGTCTGACAGATGCGGACGGCAACACGCCGCTGCACCTGGCGGTGGAGGCCAACGCCGACAAGCGAGTCGTTGCTCAACTAGCTGACGCAATGGAGAATCGAGTCTCAATGAGAAACCTTCGCAGCCTGACGCCACTGGAATATGCAGCCATGAACGGCAATCGAAAAGCGATTCAGCAGCTGGTGAAGCGAGGCGCAGTGCCGCAGATTCGACTGCTGAACCGGTTTGGCTATATTGCCTACGTTGAGGTGTTTCTGGAGATCACCATCAACAAGTTGAGCACTGACTCTGTGGCCACTCTGCTCAGGCACCCGGATTTTCAGGCGCTGATTAACTACATTGTCTCCTACAAGATCAATGAACCCAATCGGCGCGATGCTCAGAGTGGTCAGTCGACAATTCTGAGCGATTTGGTTAATTCTCGGTACAGCGGTTTGGGCACCTTTAAGAGCCTGCTATTGAACAATATCAATACAAGATTCGCAAATTACCTATCTGACAATGCCAAGGCTAGAGCAGCCTGGGCTGACCTGGTTATAACCTACATCCTATTCAGAGAATCCGTGTCCCTGATAAGGATGCTAATTGAGGACAAGCTTCTGTTCTTTCTAACTGACGCTGCAATCCAAGGCCAGCTGCACAATCTGTACAAAGGCAAGTTCAATCGCTGCCTACCAAGCTCTTTGTCTCAGAGCTTCGTAGCGGACGATGGAGCTAGTAAGCGGCAGATTGAGCAGATGTTGCGTCGTTGGCTGAAAAGCAAATCCGGTATCTGTTTGATGAAATTCGGATTCCCTAGCGAGGAAGCAGTCTCTATTGGTACTAGGCAGGTGTTTCGAGCGCCAGCCTTTAGCTTGATGACCTGGGCGACTGCGTCCGGTCGCTATCACCTGTTGCCCTATCTTTTCATAGCCGAAGACACGGACAATATACCTCTCGGACTGTTCAGCATGGCGCTGCTCAATCGTCTTATGCAGGCGCGCAGCTCTGTCGGCACTCTATTCAGCCAGGATGCGGAGTACTATCGATTAGAGCTCGAAGTTCTCATACACTATCTCATATCCCGGATGTGGCACTTAGACAAGTCGCACGAGAAGTCCGACTCGGCGCTGTTCCAGCTGCAACAGCTGCCCGTGTATGGCGGGGCCAGCATGCTAGACATGACTATGCAAGTTCGATCATTGAAACTGCTCCAGTTTTCTAGCACTATCAGCGCTATGAGCCTACTGTGGTATCGCGGCCTGTCTTGGATGTCAAGCTCTCACCGGTTCCTGTTTATAGCTTCGTCATTAGGCCTCTGGTTTGTGCTGCTGATTCCGGTACTTGTGCCGACGTTGGAACGGCTGATTCCAGCGCGGTCGCCCGGCTTACAGTTCCTTAGAATCGGCCTCCTGCTGTGTCTGGCGTTCATCAATCTGCTGATCGGGCTGGGCCTAGCTGGGCGCTACACCCTTCGAAGAATTGAGAAATTTCGACGAAAAGCATCAGCAGCCGAGAAGGAGCAACGACAAAAATTTGGCAGCCTCCTGCTCACTGGAGCGCCCGGCCAACGATGGCAGTTCGACGTCATGGCCGGGGACGCGCCGACGTCGAGCGCCGACTCCGTGCTGGAGTTTCTACGCACCCCAGCGGTGAAATACCTGGCCTTCTTGCTCACGTACTTAGCCTATGTGCTATTAGGTTTATGGATTGGCATGCGAAACTTCCGGTACATCATTTCCGATGCAGAAATCGTCTATTGGATCTTCTTCTTCGGTTTTCTATTGGAGAACGGGCAGCAGTTTGTCCGCGCAAAATTATTTGGCAGTTGTTTCTATCGGCAGTCAATCTTCTGGGCCATAGTGTCGGTGCTTACCTACCTGTTGGGCTTGACAGCGTTTATCTGGCGAATGGTTTACCACACTGCTCACCAATTCGAAAACAGGACTGCGACTTCGTTTGAAGCGCGCGAAGTTGCCGACTTAACTTTCCTGGGCGTTCGCTATCTATTCGTGCTGTCCCATTCGCTAATGTTTATGCAACTCTGGCGATTCTTGTCCTCGAGGCCGTGCATCGGGCTGTTAATCCGCATGATTGAAAAACTGATTAGATACTACTTGTGCCAGTTTGTGCTGCTCATGCTGCTGGTCATGATTCGAGGAGCGTTTATCTTTGGCAGTATTTTGTATCCGCAGGTTAGTACTCTCGCAGCTAGTGAGACGATGCATCGAACAGAATTAATTAGTTTCCTTGTGCACTTAAATGGATTCTTCAGTATACGGTGATGCACTCATTTGCTAGCATGAATTTAAACTTGAAGTTTGAAAATTTAAATTGCGTATCAAGCACGATAAAACTCCTAATTCTTGTGTTCAAATAAATGAAAGCAAAATTTGAAAAAAAAATCCTTTTCAGGGCTACGCAATGCACGCCAATAATGGCACGGTCACCCAGATGTCCCCTCCGATCTACTTTCTAAGAGTGTTCGTGCACTCGTACTACTCAATAATGGGTGAATTTCTGTCCGACTATCTGAGTGGATTCGAATGCCAAGGCGACTCCATCTGTCCGGCAACTTACCTGGGCAGCTTTTTGGTTACAGTATTTCACATGTCCGGGTACGCCTTCTACACCACTCTGCTGCTGCTTGGACTTCTCATCTCCTTGGTTACCATCATTGTTGACGAGCTCAACCGGAATCACATCGCTCACTGGCAGATTGCTCGGTACAACTTTGTGCAAGAGTTGAACTACTACTCTCTGCTTTATCCGCCATTCAATGTGCTGCACATCTTAGTTGAATGGATCGGCATGGCGAACGACTGGAAAGCCGTTGCTCAACTGTACGACCTCGGCCAGGGTTTCTACAGCCAGTCCAGCCTGATCAACAACCTGCTCAGTCAGGCGTATGTTTTGGAGCGAGATCGAGATCGAATGCTAGCCGAGATCGAGCAACGGCGAGAGCACCGCAACAAAACCAAGATTGATACGGGAAACAGTGGACTGCATCGTTGGCGTTGCTGCTTCTAGGGGAACGCACTGTTGTCTAAAACCTAACACACAGGGAATTAATTTCCACCTATACTCAGCAACAGTCAAAAGTTCGACAACTTTTCACTCACAATTCAACCCTCAAGTTACGCAACTAAGCGGCCGGCGAGGAAGGGAAAGTTAATTGAATCAATAATAAACGTCAGTCGCACAAAAAAAGTAGAAAGTGCGGCGACTCTGCGTGGCATTCCCAGGTTGACCCGGCGCAGAAAGTCCTGGGGAAGCTGCTGCCAAGCGTTTTCAATGGCAGGACGCAGCTACGCAACATTCTATGGTGGACTTTATGGTGGATCTCAAATTCTGCGTTTTACGAAGTCCCCGACATCCTGGATGGGATTGGTGTCTGGGGACCCGGAAGTGCAGAGTGCACAGCTGTATAGCCTTTTTCAGTTGACTAACACCATCGGCTCGGTGAGGCGGCGCGTTGGCATCCTAGACAAACTCCAAGTGACAATAAGCTTAGTATTGCTTTTGACAGCCAAGTTGATAATTAAGCCAACCAAGTTAAGAATCCGCCTTGCGCAGTCAGCGAGTATTCCCAACCCTTCCGTCGATTTAGCATCGACACTCTTAGCCATAGACATAAAAAAGGCCAACCAAGTTGAAAAAAAGCCAACCAAGTTTAGAATTCAGTGCTTTTTCCACGCCTATTTCTGGCTGCCACGTCTCGCAGCGAGTTACCGTTAGCGACTGCAGCGATCAGGCGCTGGCGATCTGAGAGAGACGTTGCTGCAGACATTCTCTGCTATGGTCGAAAAACACTGCTTATAGAATCTATGGTATATAGGAATAGACGTGGAAAAGCACTGAATTCTAAACTTGGTTGGCTTTTTATCAACTTGGGTTGGCTTTTTATCAACTTATTGGTTGGCCTTTTTATGTCTATGGCCAAGAGTGTCGATGCTAAATCAACGGAAGGGTTGTGAACACTCTCTGACTGTGCAAGGCGGATTCTCAACTTGGTTGGCTTAATTATCAACTTGGCTGCCAAAAGCAATACTAAGCTCCAAGTGCCGTAAGTTGCGTCACTCGCAAACCCAATAAGTGAGAAAAATTAATCTCGCTTGGAGGGTGGAACTTTTGACTGTTGCTGAGCATTTATTATTTTTATCAACTGAAAGTCTGTTACTTGCTAAGTTACTTAGTTAATTCTTAGAATTCTCATAGACAAACTTTTGTTTTAACGAAGCCACGTTTATCACACCGGATGTCGTGCACCAACGAAAAACGAACGTACATGCATACAGCAATACCGTTCAGTAAAACAAAGTTGAATGTTCAAATTCTAATTTAAATCGGTATCAAATTTTTTTGAGTTGAAGTATACGCAATGATAATAAAAAATTAAAGACTACGAATACATACGACCTGTACGCATATAGATTTTTCAAAAAGGCATTCAAAATCTAAGTTGGTCATGAAAATACATGTTGATCATATGCGAAGTATTTTAAAAGTAAAAATGACTCGGAAAAGAGCGACCACTGCATGGTAGGTTGGTGGGCCTAACATTAATATACCAGATTCATGAGAATTTTTAAATACATTCATAAGTTTTTTCATATGCGATTCTAATGATCTTCACAAGTTTGTTCAACTTTAACCAAATAAAAAAATAATAACAGATCAACGTCCTTTCTCGGGAAGGTTGGGGAAAAAGTTTTTTTTTACCACATACCTTGAAAGTAGCCCATCAAAAGCATTTAAGAAAACTTGTTTTTTATACATGTATTAATCAACTTAGCTGTGTTTGCCTTCAACTTATGGATCGCCAAAAACCCAAGATTCAGTTTGAGGAGCATGGCTATACTATATGGAATTGGCACGACTCCGGGTGTCTCCGTGGTCGAATGATGACAAATTAATTAATATATCGAAATTATCAACAAAAAAGCATCAGATGAAGAGAAAGAAAGTAATACAATGAATTTCTATACTTATCTAGTAGGATAATTAGATTTTCTTTTCAACAAAAAACTCAACATCATGCGATCCGACTAGAAAAGTTAATTTACTCGTGTAGTTTGCAGGAAGTGAAGCAAGTCACGCGTGTCAGCTAGCTACAATACGATTTCTAGCACACTGTAGTAAACCAAAATTAATACAATAAATATACTACTAGTATTACCATCGAAGCACTTATCAAATATTAAAATATCACCGCTCATTTCTAGGAAAGTACTTTTTGTTCTTATAATTAAAACACATATATTCGTTGAACATATCTATAAAAAATCTATTCTAATCTTGGCTATAAAATGTGAATCTTGGCTAAAGTCAACATTATGGAACTAGTCCCACAAAGCTTGTAGCCAGGGCACGGAGACAACATGGCGCCTCCTTGCAGTAGCTAAAACTTTGTTTTAGTTGCTGCTAAAATTTAAATTCTTTTATAGCTCTTACATTAAATTTATACAACCAAAAACATCGAAGCCTATTAGCTTCTCTGAAAGCAACCCATTGCTGAAGTTTAGTAGCAACTGCAGTTAGTGACAAAAAGGGCAATTATTTGATAACAGAACTCATGGTTATGGTCATACTCAGACAGAGCCCTCAGGATAGATAATCCGAGGTGCCAGGCAGCTCCTGTCAGTTGGCTGTGGCGACGCGGGCATGGCCAAACTGCTGCCGCCTCCGCTGCTGCCAATCCCGCCGAGCTCGATGGATTCTGGCAGCGCGGACATCGGGCTGGGGAGCCCAATGCCTTGGCTGAGAAATGATGATTGCTGCTGCTGTTGATGCTGTTGCAGCTGTTGCTGGTGCAGATGATGATGCTGATGGTGCAGCAGCGGATGCAAGGCTTGCAGGTTGGACTGTCGAGACATGGAAGCGGCTGCAGCCGCCGCGGCGGAGGGGCAGAGAGCGCACGAGAGGTCCTCGTCTGAGCAGCCGCGTCCGCTGTCCGATCGATTGCCGTCGGCGCCGGGTCCGGCGGTGGCCGCGGCGGCACCGGATGAGGCCGAGGATCCGGTGGCGGTGCCCGAGGAGGCTGGGATCGCCTGGCGGTGCCTGTACAGACTGGCCATGTCTTGGACGATGAACGGCCTGCCGCCGCACTGGAAGGTTCAACGGATGATGACGATGCTTGGAATGAATTGAATTTGGAATTGTGGCGTCACTCATTTACAACAAACGTGGTCTCTTTTCAAAGCTGAATATCAAATTACTTT
Organism: Macrostomum lignano; assembly: GCA_002269645.1. Classification (NCBI taxonomy): domain Eukaryota; kingdom Metazoa; phylum Platyhelminthes; family Macrostomidae; genus Macrostomum; species Macrostomum lignano. The sequence goes on from NIVC01002420.1 coordinate 85,941, forward strand.
GCACAAACTGATAAACATGCTACTGATAGCGACTGAAAGACCATGGGTTGTACTTTTTTAGTCATATAAAATCCCGTGTCGATTAACCTAGCTAGCAATAAAAAGTTAGGAGTAGTCTTGGCAGTTTGGAAATGAAGACAATATTTCATTTTTTGGATTCCTGTTGTGCAGAATTCTAAACTTCAAATCGTCCTCGTGCATCGTATTTGCGATGAATACTCACCCCCATAGTACTGCACAGGTGAGAATGATGCGAGCCAACATCGCAACTGGCCTCTGTCAGCGGCGTCTCCTGCTCGTAATATCGTTGGTCCTCATCATCCGCGCCTTTTTTTCGGCCTCCAATGCTTGCGACGCCACCGACACCCCTGCCGCCGTCCCGGCCACCTCTGCCGGCCCGGTAGGCGAGATCAAACAGGCCGCCAGTGCACGACCGATTTATGCAAGCGACGGCTAAGATCAAAGCGACCGCCAATAGGGCCGATACTGAGGCCAGCGTGATTATAATGACGACGTTGCGTCGAGTGTGTCGCTCTGTCAGACTTGCCGCAGTCTCGTCCGACGCGATTGGCAAAGAGTTGTCAACGTCGATGTAGATCACCTGTTGAGAAATTAATTATAGACAAGAATTATAGACAAGCTATCTTCGCACATTTTGTTAGCAGACCATGCACAATCGTCAGAAGTTCGGTATTAAGCAACTTTATTTGCGTTGATGAAGTTATAGTGACCTATTTAGAGTTAGAGTCAGGGGGCTGTGTGCACATTGGCGCACTTAAATCGACATTGTCGCACGACTCCACTGGGCACACACTCAAACAGGAGTGCACAGCGGCCCTGACATTAGTTATCGTTAGGCATGTGCACTTCACTGTGCCATGGGGGTTGGCCCTCAAGGATGTTCGCTGCACAAGAAGACCCAAGCCGAGCTTCAAATTTAGCGCCAAATCAATGTGACTGCACTTGGAATCGAGCCTGGGTCGCTGGCACACCAGAGCCTGCGCTAGACCGCTGGGCTACGGCCCCTCTCCCTGGGTGACTGCTCCCCAAGGGCGATGGGAAAAAATGTCTATGGTCAAATCCTTCCATATAGATACGGGTACAGGAAATCCAATAAAATATGTAAATTTCTAGTATAGCTTTGTTTCGGTTCTTTACATTAAGCACGTAATCCAGTGACAAGCTTATGAATCCAAGGTGTAAAATAGGTGCTCTCTCTTATCATTGGCTGCTGCCAGCAACAACGGCCGCACTTCCCTAACCCCTAGGAAGCAGCACCTAAGATATAGAAAATCTGAAACTCTCAGGACACTATTTTTTCTAAACCTTACTCACGATCTCGGGACACTCTGGTGCAATGCCTTCGGCGACATCGTACCACAACCAGCGCTGAGGGAATTCTGCCCATTCCGCTGACTCCTGAGCACATGCAACCGCGCCAGTACTGTTTGCAGGCACGATTCTCAGGCATAGTGTACAGGCATGTACACTCTCTGTGCCTTGGGCGACTGGTCGTCACGGGTGCGAATCGCACGACAAACCCCACGGCCAATTCAATGCAAAAAATCGAACCAGCGGTCGAGAGTCAGACGTTTTAACCTCCATGTTGTCTGTCGTCTCTCCTATTCCCGCTGATTTTAATGCTCAATAGCTCACCCTGATATCGCTCCAGGTGTGTCGTCCACCGCCAACCACTTTGGCTATGACGGTATGCCTTCTCAGGTCCACAATGCCCAGTTCCCCGGCTACCCGAATGTCTCCGCTGCTCGAATCGATGCTGAACCTGGGCGGAAACGTCTCCGGCGCGATCAACTTGTACACCATGCGAGCATTCGCACCGACATCCGGGTCAAAGGCGCGCACTCGAATTACTAGCGCATTCTTCGGATGCGTGTAGATGCTGATGCGCACCGAGGTGCCATTTTCGGCTGGCAAAGAAATCCTTGGCGGCTCGTCGTCCTCGTCAATGATCGTCACGACGACTTCCGCGTCAGTGTGTCGGGCCAGGCCGCCGGGTCCTTGGTCGGTGGCGCGGACGCGAAGCCGATGCTTGGGGCACTCCTCGCGATCGAAGCTCACTAGCGTGTAGAGAGATCCGTCCTGGTCCAAGCGAAAGCTGGACGCTGTCGGACTCGACAGTAAAGTGAAGGTCACTTGAGCGTTTTCACCTGTGTTTTTGGCAGGTTGAGAATAAGGAGTCTGATATATTAGTCTGTACTCTTTGACATCTGATACGCTTGCTTTATTGCATGCGCTAATTCGAGCAATGTACTCCTACAGTACAGGACAGTACTTGAAGTCTACTTAACATTCTTACGTGCAGAAATCAAATTTTAGAGTTTCTTGAGACATAAATCTATAAACTCACATGAATATCATTTGATTGTTTCTATTTGTCCCATTTGAGACAAACTAATCGAAGGATGAAGAAAAAATAAAGATTTGTTGATGGTTTATTGTCATAACAGCTTTTTTGCCTGACACGCAAAAATTTCAGAAAAATTTCTGATTTGTCCACCAAGAGACAGGGACACCCACCAAGAGACAGGGACACCCACCAAGAGACAGGGACACCCACCAAGAGACAGGGACACCCACCAAGAGACAGGGACACCCACCAAGAGACAGGGACGCCCACCAAGAGACAGGAGAACCCACTACTAAGAGACAGAAGGGCCCACCAAGAGATAGGGACACCCACCAAAAAGACAGGGACACCCACCAAGAGACAAGATACTAAATGTTGGCGTTCCTTAGGTTTGCAACCCCTCCAATTTAAATTCCTTAGGTAGGCGGTCTTCAGTCTTGAAGTTAAACCCTGATAAAACACAAAGGTTCATGATTGTCTTTGCGATTTTTTCTATTTTTGCTCCCTAAAAAGCCTTTAAAAATCAGTATGCTCATGCAAGCTACTAAATTACTCGTAAAAGTAGCGTGAAGGAGCTTTGCTATCCGAACATGAATGAACAACAATGAACAGCATTAGAATATTTTGTGCCCAACTCATCGTCCCCAGCTCTCAGCCGTCTGTTCCCACCATAGAAAGTTTAGAATAGCGCAGCTGAAACTCACCCAAATCAGCGTCTCTCGCCGTCAATTGGCCCAGCTGTATCAACGCTTCGCTATTCTCTACAATAGAAAAGTGTCGAGCTCCGTAAAACTCCGGCGCATGATCGTTAGTGTCCAGTATCGACACCTTCACTGTGGCGGTCGTCGACATTGCCGGATTTCCGGCGTCAGCCGCCTCAACCAGCAGCTCGTATTTGTCGACGGACTCTCTATCCAGCAGGCTGGTGGTGGTCAAGCGGCCTGACGTCGGGTCCACCGCGAATGGCACCTCCGAGGAGCTGCTAATTAGGCGATAGGTAATCCGGGCATTCTCTCCTTTGTCTGCGTCCGTCGCCTTTACATTGACGACTTCAACGCCTGGTCGACGATTTTCTTCCACTTGAGCAGCGATGCAACCGTAGTGATCCGCGTCTTTGAATACGGGAGCATTGTCGTTGATATCTGTCACCTGAACGAGCGCCGTGTAGGTGCTTGTCAGGCTCGGATCTCCGGCGTCCCAGCAGGTCAGAGTACCGGTGACGCTCGGCTCGACCTCTCGGTCTATGGCTCTTTGAATCGCTATTTTGTAAACACCTGAAAATTCTACACTAGTAAATTGCAGAGCTGCTTGCTCTGAGTTGGCCGCACCGCGACAGGTCCACTGACCTCCGGGGCCAGTGTCTGGGTCCGACACGGAGACGAATCTCGGCGAAGCATCGCCGGGCAGTTCGTTCTCAGTTACGTAAAACGGCTTCGTGTCCGACTCTCGGTACCTGGGCGGGTTGTCGTTGCGGTCCAGCACTCTCAGGTGCACGGGCGCAGTGTCGTCAAAGTTACCATCGAATACGCGAACGGAGAACCGAAGTTCGTTTATTTTCTCATAGTCAAGAGGCTCCTCAGTCGTCAGCAGGCCGCCGTCGTCAGTTACGCGCAGGTGGCGACGTACATCCTCGGATGCTTCGGTCGGATCGAGACTGTAGCTGAGATTGTAGTGCAGGTCAAGATCGTCGGCTGTGAGCTGTGGATATTCATAAGCAAAGTTTTCTATTGGATTTTCTCGTGTGTTTAGAAAAGAAAAAAGGCATTGTTGCGGCACACTCACTCTCGGCCTAATCTATTCGCAGAAACGGCAGCATTTAAGACTGCAATAATTTCATTCATTAATTTCGTCCGGTGCGCTATAGATCATACTGGCTAGCGGGGTAGCTGATAGCCATAAGCCTCTGCTAATTTAACCACCTCCCAATGATTGATCGATGATAACTGAGGATTTAGCTACCTGGCTCTCATTGTTTGCGATATATCCCATTCCTATCTCTCCAAATTGCCAATTATCGCTCCGCCAGATCTTCCGTTCTGTTCCCCAATGCAAGTCTTCATCTCTTTTCGTCTCTCCTCATCTCAAAAACTGCTGAGTGTAGAATCGATTTTTTAGTGGCGGTGAGACAGAGAGCTATTGGACTAGCTCTTCGCAATTATGTTTTCCGTGCCTGATTGGCTGACTCGCGAAATTATATTATTATATTAGACTAGAGGAAGGACGTGGCAGAAGAGGCTAGTTGATAAAAAAACTTAACTACTATATAAGGCGACTTATGGTGGCCGGTCTTACTGATGATGTTTTGACTTCCACATATGAGACCAGCTTGGGCTAGCCGACACGCGAGCAAGCCTCAGAGCCCAGAGCCCAAATGGCACGACGAAGGATGGAAAGGGCCGGACTGAGAGAGATTTTAGAAGTTTGCGAGACGTGAATTCCGACTGGTATAACCCACCCCGGCTCCACTGCCGCCGGCTAGCTGAGGGCAAGCACTGGACTGAGTTGGACCAACTGACTGGCTGATGATGTAGAACGCGTCGGGGGAGACTGGGATTGCTCCATCTTGCCTGTCTAACGGTAGAAAAATATAACTTTAACCGGCCTGCCTTCCACCGGGGCCTACCAAACTGTAGTTCAACTGACCCCCTTACTCCCCAACCCACCTACGCCTCGCTCCCAGCAGTGGAGCGCCATTGTGGAAACTGTCTCGGTAGCTTCTGTCAAAACCGCCCCGGCCCTCACCGTCCTGCCCACCTCACCTGCATTTCCAACTGGCTGCAGAGAGGGGTGCAGCGGGGAGTAAAGGACTTCTAGGCGGCTACTGGTGGGAAACAACGCTGAAAAAATAATTATTTTGCCAAGCCGGGGATGAGAAGCGCGCCCAACCAAGGCCTCTCCGGCTGCAAGTTGTGCGTGTTTGGCGACTGCAGCTTTTTTGGAGGAGGCCAGCCTTGTTTATAGCTACCTACCTTTAGCGGTGTGGCATAACGCCGCCCTGAGCTGCTGCTCTATTTGGTATTCAGGACGGGAGAAAATGGAGAGATGAAAGAGGTAAGGCAGAAAAGGTACGCGACTATTCAGCAAGGAATCATCTCTCACATGCGGGGGTGACACTATGGAATGGAGATGTAGGAAGAATCGGTGCTGAGGAATCTGTGCTAGTCAAACTACTGGCATGGTAAACCGCGCCATACACCGCCGGGGTTCGCTTCTCGCTCGTTTTCATTCACGTCAAAACAGCCTCAAGGGCGAACGGATGATTGATGAGCTGTCTGCATCAGCTCTCATTCTAGTTGGGACTGAATTGTGTGTCGGAATGAAGTTAAGCCTTTCTTTGGCTCTCAGACGTTTCTGTTAACCATTCAGTGCGTCAATATTGAATTTCCCGTAAATTACTTAGCCAAATGTGCCTTCCTCAGTTAAATCTACGGGGGCATGTCAAATCTTTGGCAGCTGTTTGCAGAAACTTACGAAGTACTTTACCTATGACCTAAAAATCTACTATTACACCTGTACCTCCCTATGTGTAGGAGCGAACAAAGACTTAAATTACTAAACAGAGGAGGCAGAGTAGTCCCACGGTAACCACCGCTTTGATATCCAAAGCCCCTCCCCTAAGAATGTAAATGAATATTTAATAGTCGCTACTGGCTCCGCTGACTCCTCTGGCGCGCGCAGATATTGTATTCAGGCACGCACGCGTACACACGATCACACAGGGTGTACACTGGCCCTGGTTTTCTAATCGGTAGGCATGCACACTCTCTGATGATGTCTAAGCGCTGCTGGCTTTTGTGGGTGTGAATTAAATAGTTGTGGTCGCACAAGGAATCGAACTGGGGCTCGTGGCATGATGGAGTCAGAGCAGCCCTCTGCCCTCTCCCTAAAGCCCCTATAAAATATTCAACTGTATGAGAATCATGATCTTTTATCTTTCTAGATCAGGAAGTCTTATAGCGTTGTGACAACATATCTTTCTTTTGGTCTTCCTACATACGGAAAATGCAGCTATCTCAAGTTTAAATAGTTTTGACACAATAACTATTGCTTAGAAGCTCATCATTCTTACCTAGCCTCACGCAGCTTCACTCAGGGCTGTCCAAAACTGACCCAGTGAGTTTTAAACCGGAATCCCCAGCATCAGTTTGGTAAATCCTTGATGCATCACTGCCAAATGCATGCGCAGCAATATTTCTGGCTAGGATTATTGAAGGGATTTAGCGATTCTGGAGTTCTCGTATTTTTATTATTCGCAGAATAATCTCTTGGGCTTGAGCACGGGGGTATTGATTTAAATGAGAAAAAACTCAAACACTTTATTACAACTCGCTTTCGTACGCCTGTACTCATCCTTGGGATGGCAATTTCATTCTGCTTTAAACAGCAGCTTTTAGTCGAGAGCTCAGAACAATCAAAACATTACCTGCTCTGCTTCTGGCGTGATGGATAAAGTGAAGTGGACTCGTTTCTCCTCTTTGGGAATAGATGACAGTCTTGTGCAGGCTGTAGACTAAGCACCTGGTTATTGCTAGCGCACTTTCCATTGACTCAAGGGATTTTTTTCTGGGAAACAATTTGGCTTTTCTTTTGTTTGGGAAAATCCTTTGCTATCGGAGGCTTCCTACCTGCGCGGGAAGAATTTCTTAGATCTGAGCTGGTAGCTCAAAGCATAAAAGAATTGCATGTAGAACAAATAAAAATGTTTTATTAAGGAATCTTTTAATTATTAAATAGAAATGTTTTTTGACAGGAAGGAAGGTTGGAGATCAAAAGAAGATTAAGAATCGATCATCAAAGCCGCTTTGAATACAAATTTGATTTGCAGTCTTACCTGCAAGATCAGTGTGCCATTGGGTTGATTCTCCGGTACGGAGACATTGTAGAATTTATTCCTGAACCTTGGACTGTTATCGTTGACGTCTTTGATGGTAAGCCGGACGCGCGCCCGACCTTCCCGGCCGGGTCCGTCCCGAGCCAGCAGGTCGAACTGGTAGTATTGACGAGTTTCAGCGTCCAAGCCTTTCTGAATGAACAGATAAGGTTTGTCGATGTTGTCGGTTTTCAGAGTGAAGGTCGCCGCTGTCTCCTTGCTCAAACTGGCCGGATCGAAGCTGTAGCTGATGCTGCGAAACTCCTCAGAGAAGTCCCCGTCCGTGGCTACTGGCAGAGAAATTTTTCTAGACGAGCACGGCATCGGTACTACAAAACAGATCGACTCGTCGCACCCGATATCGAAGTACTCCCCGTCAATGCTGGGAAACTCTGGCGCGTGGTCGTTCCAATCGGTGACGTTTAAAGTGAACTGTAGCCGAGCAATTATTGGTTGGCGAATTTTCCGACGGTCGGCGACGTGTGGACGAACTAGAACAGCGAATTTGTGTCGGCCGACGCCGTGCAGGCAGTTGAACGCCCTGACGCACAGCTGTTCAAGATCGATCTTTGTGTGCAACCGAAGCCGACCTGTGCTTGCATCGACGTCCACATACGGATCCTGCTCGGCCATGGAATACTCGGCTCTTGCCGTCGTGGATGGCTCGACGCTTTCGGAGGAATCAACGGCTAGAAGTCTGGACAGGCGGCCCGTCAGTCCAGTGAGATCCTGGGCAACGCCTAAGTCTAGCGGAGCGGTCTCTTCTTGAACTGTCAGACTGGCTGATAGAACTGTCAGGCTGGCGTGAACGTTGGTAGGGATTTTACAGGTGATAAAAGCCGCTAGGAGAAGCAGCGACGAAAGTTTCAAGTAGCTCAGGTGCGGCATTTGGCTTCTTTCTTCTTTGAGCTGCAATTTGACGTTGTCGAGGGGATGGGGTTGCGTCAGAATGATGTAACAATTAGACCTGCAGGATGTGTCTGATGAGCCTAAATGATGATACACTTAGACCTGCATGATGTGTCTGATGCGCCTAAATGATGATACACTTAGACCTGCATGATGTGTCTGATGCGCCTAAATGATGATACACTTAGACCTGCAGGATGTGTCTGATGTGCCTAAATGATGTTACATTTAGACCTGCATGATGTGTGATGACTCAGCTGTGTCTGAAATTTTCACTACCGCCTTTATCTAATAGACTAATTTTCAGAACAAACAGAAAAGTCTCAATTCAGTAAAATAATCTGGCATAGTTTCCAAGAAATCCAGCTTCCCATAATAATACACAGACAGGTAAAGAGCAGGCTGTACTCAGAGTAGGTCCGAATCGATTTTACCTCGACCAGCCTCAAGCAAAATCCCGTTGGAAGGAGCTTAAAAACTAGAGAAGAAAAAAAATTAGTCAACAAAAATATGCATGTTCCAATACGCCTAGACTGAGGGAAGGATAAGTTTCACCAAATCCCCGAGTTGTCCCGTCTCCATTTCCTGATTGGTTTGTCGAGCAGCGAACGATTTCTAGGAAACTGTAGACTTGAACCGAAGAAGCCCGTAGTACTGGAGAGCGGACAGACTCAAAGCTATATTTCCCCTAATAGTGATATCCATCTGCCGCACTAGGGTGGCACAACAAAGAATGCAAAATTAGGGAGTGAAGCTGGTTGGGGCGTTGTGTTGGTGACATATTGCTATCCAAATATTGCTCATTATTCGAAGCGCGTAAATTTGCTCAGAACCGGCTCATTCATCATCTACACGCCAGCAGTGAGCATATGTTCCCTGGGGAGTTGGGACTGGTGGTTTTTTGTGGCTGTAG